>ONZH01018424.1:0-89496 GCA_900303285.1 Rhinella marina
CACAAAATGTTTAACAGGTCTCACCTCTTGGGCCTCCACAAAATGTTTAACAGGTGTCCCTCTTGGGCCTCCACAAAATGGTTTAACAGGTGTCACCTCTTGGGCCTCCACATAATTTTTAACAGGTCTCACCTCTTGGGCCTGCACAAAATGTTAAGAGGTCTCACCTCTTGGGCTCCACATAATTTTTAAAGAGGTCTCACCTCTTGGGCCTCCACAAAATGTTTAGAGGTCTCACCTCTTGGGCATCCACATAATTTTTAAGAGGTCTCACCTCTTGGGCCTGCACAAATGTTTAAGAGGTCTCACCTCTTGGCCTCCACATAATTTTAACACGTCTCACCTCTTAGGCCTCCACATAATTTTTAATAGTCTCACCTCTTGGGCCTCCACAAAATGTTTAAGAGTGTCTCACCTCTTTGGCCTCCACATAATTTTTAACAGGTCTCACCTCTTGGGCCTTCACATAATTTTAAGAGGTCTCACCTCTTGGGGCCTCCACAAAATGTTTAACAGGTCTCACCTCTTGGGCCTCCACATAATTTTTAAGAGGTCTCACCTCTTGGGCCTCCACAAAATGTTTTAACAGGTCTCACCTCTTGGGCCTCCACATAATTTTTAATACGTCTCACCTCTTGGGCCTCCACAAAATGTTTAAGAGGTCTCACCTCTTGGCCTCCACATAATTTTTAACAGGTCTCACCTCTTGGGCCTCCACATAATTTTTAAAGAGGTCTCACCTCTTGGGCCTCCACAAAATGTTTAACAGGTCTCACCTCTTGGGCCTCCACATAATTTTTAAGAGGTCTCACCTCTTGGGCCTCCACAAAATGTTTAACAGGTCTCACCCTCTTGGGCCTCCACAAAATGTTTAACAGGTTCACCTCTTGGCCTACAAAATGTTTAACAGTCTCACTCTGGGCTCACAAAATGTTTAACAGGTCCTCACCTCTTGGGCCTCCACAAAATGTTTAACAAGGTCTCACCTCTTGGGCCTCCACATAATTTTTAACACGTCTCACCTCTTGGGCCTCCACATAATTTTTAACACGTCTCACCTCTTGGGCCTCCACAAATTTTAAGAGGTCTCCCTCTTGGCTCCACAAAATGTTAGAGGTCTCACCTCTTGGGCCTCCACAAAATGTTTAAGAGGTCTCACCTCTTGGGCCTCCACAAAATGTTTAAGAGGTCTCACCTCTTGGGCCTCCACAAAATGTTTAAGAGGTCTCACCTCTTGGGCCTCCACAAATGTTTATCAAGGTCTCACCTCTTGGGCCGCCACATAATTTTTAAGAGGTCTCACCTCTTGGGCCTCCACAAAATTTATCAAGGTCTCACCTCTTTAATACGTCTTCACAAATGTTTAAGAGGCCCCTCCACAAAAATTTTTAACAGGTCTCACCTCTTGGGCCTCCACATATTTTTTTAAAGGTCTCACCTCTTGGGCCTCCACAAATTTTAAAGGGGCCTCCACAAAATGTTTTAACAGGTCTCACCTCTTGGGCTCCACAAAATGTTTAACAGGTCTCACCTCTTGGCCTCCACAAAATTTTAACAGGTCTCACCTCTTGGGCTCCACAAATGTTTAAAGGTCTCACTCTTGGCCTCCACATAATTTTAACCATCTTGGGCCTCTCAAGGTCTCACCTCTTGGGCCTCCACAAAATTTTTATAACAAAATGTTTAAGTCTCACCTCTTGGGCCTCCACAAAAATTTTAAGAGGTCTCACCTTCTTGGGCCTCCACAAAATGTTTAAAGGTCATCCAACAAAATTTTAAAAGGTCTTCTCTTGGGCCTCCACATAATTTTATCAAGGTCTCAAGGTCTCACCTCTTGGGCCTCCACAAAATTTAACAGGTCTCCCCTTGGCCTCCACATATTTTATCAAGGTCTCACCTCTTGGGCCTCCACAAAATTTTAACAGGTCTCACCTCTTGGGCCTCACAATTTTATCAAGGTCTCACCTCTTGGGCCTCCACAAAATTTATCAAGGTCTCACCTCTTGGGCCTCCACAAAATTTTTAACAGGTCTCACCTCTTGGGCCTCCACAAAATTTTATCAAGGTCTCACCTCTTGGGCCTCCACAAAATTTTAAAGAGGTCTCACCTCTTGGGCCTTTTGCGGTCTCTCGAAAGTTCGAAATTCGATTCGAGACTGACCGCGAAATTCGACTATTTGACCGAATATCGAATCCCATTAAAGTCTATGGGAAAAAAATGCTCGCCACTTGGAAATCTCAATTCGACCACTTGGAGGTCACCAAGTCCACCCTGAAACCTCAGAAAAGGATGCCAACACTGCTGGAATGCAACTAGGGACAGCAGGGGAAGCATGTCTGGGTGCATATAACGCGCCCAAGTCGCACTATTACGCCACTATCACAGCCTCTCAACAATACACTCCAAAGACAATCTAACCTCTCTGTAAAGTGAGACCATACAAGGAAACCTTCTTTCCTCTACATTGCCATGGACCCCAAGCCAAACTAGACAAAAAAGAAGATAAAATTCTGCACCCCTTAAAATCACGTTGCCTATGACAACCACAGATGGCATAGGCAAAGGGGAAAGCAAATAGATCCCACCCCTAATTGTCATTGTGTGTGTGTGTGAGATGTGGTCAGACATGTCTTCTTTAAAATGTAAAAAACAACTCAAACACATGCAGAAGCCTTAAAATGCCCAAATTGTTGGCGCTTGAGATGTCAGTGACCCGACCTGGCCCAGTGTCATGTCTAGCAGGTAAAGCAGTGGGGATGTTGAGGGATGCGTAGGACCGCAAAAGGCAGGAAGAGGCCGTGGGCTGGCCAGAGGCTCATGGAGAAGGCAGGCTAGAGCCCGCAGGGCCGCATCTCTTCCCTATAAAGGCCCCCCACACAAAGCTCTCCATCGAGGGCTTCTTAGGTCCTTGTTGTGAAATATTTTAATGAGTGCGCAAAGTTAGCTTGAGGTGAGCCCTCGAAAAAATTATATGGAGGCCAAGAGGTGAGCCCTCGAAAAATTAAGTGGAGGCCAAGAGGTGAGCCATAATAAAAATTGTTTGTAGGCCAAGAGGTGAGACGTCTTAAAAATTGTGTGGAGGCTAAAGAGGTGAGACCTCGATAAAAATTATGTGGAGGCCCAAGAGGTGAGACCTCTTAAAAATTATGTGGAGGCCCAAGAGGTGAGACCTCTTAAAATTATGTGGAGGCCCAAGAGGTGAGACCTCTTAAAATTATGTGGAGGCCCAAGAGGTGAGACCTCGATAAAATTATGTGGAGGCCCAAGAGGTGAGACCTCTTAAAAATTATGTGGAGGCCAAGAGGTGAGACTCTTAAAAATTATGTGGAGGCCCAAGGTGAGACTCTTAAAATTATGTGGGGCCCAAGAGGTAGACCTCTAAATATGTGGCGGCCCAAGAGTGAGACCTCTTAAAATTATGTGGCGGCCCAAGAGGTGAGACCTCTTAAAAATTATGTGGAGGCCCAAGAGGTGAGACCTCTTAAAAATTATGTGGAGGCCCAAGAGGTGAGACCTCTTAAAAATTATGTGGAGGCCCAAGAGGTGAGACCTCTGAAAAATTATGTGGAGGCCCAAGAGGTGACCTCTTAAAAATTATGTGGCGAGCCCAAGAGGTGAGACCTCTTAAAATTATTAAAGAGGTGAGGACTTAAAATTTTGTGGAGAGCCCAAGAGGTGAGACCTCTTAAAAATTATATAACCTACAAATTCTGAGCCTACAAGGTAAACCCCGTTATTCGCTCAATATAAACTATACCCATAAAAAAGTTAACGGGGACCAAAGTACCATAAAATATCAAATTTTATTATATATCATTAGATTAAAAAGTACATACAGATAATATTATCATTATATAGGTGGTGGTAAAATCACATGCCAAGGTATATAACATAAAAAACAGGGTAGGCACAAAAGGCAATGTAAATAGTACTAAGTGTACCAATAACCCATTACTCCACATTAAAGGTTTATAAAGTAACAAAACACAAGTGTATATAATATTATGTAGAGGAAGTATAATAGTACATCAGCATTAAATATATATACAAGTCAGTACCTTATGGGAAATCCAACACAGATATAGTACCACCTTTTGCTGCCGCCCCGTACCCCGACGCGCGTTTCACTACTGCTTCATCAGGAGGTGAGACCTCTTAAAAATTATGTGGAGGCCAAAGAGGTGAGACCTCTTAAAAATTATGTGGAGGCCCAAGAGGTGAGACCTCTTAAAAATTATGTGGAGGCCCAAGAGGTGAGACCTCTTAAAAATTATGTGGAGGCCCAAGAGGTGAGACCTCTTAAAAATTATGTGGAGGCCCAAGAGGTGAGACCTCGATAAAATTATGTGGAGGCCCAAGAGGTGAGACCTCTTAAAAATTATGTGGAGGCCCAAGAGGTGAGACCTCTTAAAAATTATGTGGAGGCCCAAGAGGTGAGACCTCTTAAAAATTTTGTGGAGGCCCAAGAGGTGAGCCATAAATATATAATTTTTTTTTATTTACGGAGCAATTCTACGGCGGTTAAGGAGGAGGAGGAGGAGGTGGAGGAGGAAATGGCACTTCATACAGATGGCACTTCACTTTTGGCTGCTTTCCACTGTTGGAGAAGCAAAGTCCGGGTCAATCCACTTGCTGTTCATTTTGATTAGCGTCAGCCTGTCGGCACTGTCGGTTGACAGGCGGCTGCGCTTATCGGTTATAATGCCCCCGGCTGCGCTGAACACCCTTTCTGATAGCACGCTGGCGGCAGGGCAGGCAAGCACCTCCAAGGCGTACAGGGACAGTTCCAGCCACGTGTCCAACTTGGAGACCCAGTAAGTGTAGGACGCCGAGGGATCGGGGAGGACAGGGGTACGGTCTGCCAGGTACTCCCGCAACATCCGCCGATACTTGTCCCTCCTGCTGATAGCGGGCCCCGCAGTGATGGAAGTTGCACGAGGGGGTGCCATGAACGTGTCCCACACCTTGGAGAGTGTTCCCCTGGTGGCTGTGGGCCTGATCGATGTTGAGGGACTCTGGGAGACCCTCTCCTCTCTGCCGCCAGCGATGGTGGGTGGGAAAATCTCCATCATGTTCTGCACGAGTTCCCTCTGGTATTCCAGCAATCGATTCGTCCTCTCCTCTACCGGAATAAAAGAGGAGACGTTATCTTTATACCGGGGGTCCAGGATTGCGAAGACCCAGTACAGTTTGTTCTCCACTATCCGGACAACACGTGTGTCCCGGGAAAAGCAGCCCAGCATGAAGTCAGCCATGTGTGCCAGACTCTGAATAGGCATGACGTCACTGCCCCCACCAGAAGGATCACTTGCCATTTCCTCCTCTTCCTCTTCCGCCTCCTCTCCGCCCCATCCGCGCTGAACCAATGGGACGCACACAGCCTGACTGCTACCCTCGCCGCCAGCATCCTCCTCCTCTTCCACAGCCACCTCCACGTCGTCCTCCTCCTCCTCATCCTCCTCCTCCTCCTGCAACTGCCACCGTGAAGCAGACAAAAGTGTGGTCTGACTGTGTAGCTCCGTTGCGTCTCCTCCTACCCCCGTCTCCTCTGCGTGCAATGCGTTCTCCCTTATTGCGATGAGCGATTCTTTAAGGACGCATAGGAGCGGGATGGTTACGCTCACTATAGCGTCCTCGCTGCTGACCTTCTTGGTGGACTCCTCAAAGATACGCAGTACATCGCATATGTCTGCCATCCATGGCCACTCGTGGTTGGCAAACTGAGGGAGCTGAGTTGGAGGCACGCGTGGATTCATAATCTGGTACTCCATCAATGCTCTCTGCTGCTCACACACCCTGGCCAACATGGAATAGGTGGAATTCCAGCGAGTCGGCAGGTCGCACAACAGCCGATGTTCAGGCAAATGGAGGCGTTGCTGGAGTTTTTTTAAGCTAGCAGCAGCTACAGTTGACTTCCGAAAGTGAGCGCACAAGCGCCGCACTTTCACCAGTAGCTCTGCCAGGTTGGGGTAAGTCTTTAGAAATTTTTGGACTACCAGATTAAAAACGTGGGCCAGGCATGGTACGTGATTGAGTTCGGCAAGCTCCAGAGCCGCCACCAGGTTACGGCCGTTATCGCACACGACCATGCCTGGTCCTAGCTGCAGCGGCGACAGCCACATCTCCGTCTGCTGCAATATGGCGTCCCTCACCTCTGGGGCGCTGTGCTTCCTGTCGCCCAAGCTGATGAGCTTAAGCACCGCCTGCTGACGTCTCCCCGCGCCAGTGCTGCAACGCTTCCAGCTAGCGGCTGAGGGCGATGTTAAGGCAGAGGAGGAGGAGGAGGAGGAGGGGGGTTTATCAGAACCCATGCTGGCAATCTTGGGCGGGGGTGGTAGGTAGGCCGTCTCTGTTTGCGACCCCGTCCCCGCTTCCACTACATTCACCCAGTGTGCCGTCAAAGAGATGTATCGTCCCTGGCCGCAAGCGCTTGTCCACGAGTCGGTGGTCAAGTGGACCTTTGCGCTGACTGCGTACCTCAGGGCCCGCCTGATGTTACGCGACACGTGCTGGTGCAGGGCGGGGACGGCACTCCGGGAAAAGTAGTGGCGGCTGGGGACGGAATAGCGAGGTGCGGCAGCCGCCATCAGGTCGCGGAAGGCCTGCGTCTCCACAAGCCTAAACGGCAACATCTCCAGGGCCAGCAGTTTGGAGATGTGGCAGTTTAAGGCTTGGGCTTGGGGGTGACTCGAGGCGTACTTCCGCCTGCGGTCGAACGCCTGCGAGATGGACAGTTGTTGGGACGAGGAGTGTGAAGGTGCAGGCGAAGAGGCGGGGGAAGGGGAGGCTGAAGGAGAAGGCCCCAAAGTAGCCGAGGCAGAGGCAGATGTGGAGGTGTCCTGGCTGGAGGTCTGGACCGCAGTGGCAGCACACAACAAAGGGGAAGAGGCAGTGGCAGCAAGACCGGGCGCAGGTTGTATTGCGTTTGCTCTCTCCCACTCAGCCCAGTGCTTGACTTCCAAGTGACGCCGCATGCCTGAGGTGGTCAGATTGCTCTTCTCAGAGCCCCTACTCAGTTTTGAGTGGCAGAGTGTGCAAACCGCGCTCAGTTTGTCATCCGCACAAACATTAAAAAATCTCCACACCACAGAAGTACGAGGCCTCGATGGGGGAGCTTCGCGCGACTGCCCGCTGCCGGGAACAGCTTCGGCCCTGCTGGCTGTGGCCTCACTTCTCTGTCTGGACTGTCCTCTGCCTGTGGACATCCCTCTGCCTGTGGACATCCCTCTGCCTCTGGACATCCCTCTGCCTCTGGACATCCCTCTGCCTCTTGCTGCCTTTTTCGGTGCTGCGCAGACCACCACCTCTCCACTGCTTTCCCCGCTGGACATCACCCCTGGCCAAGTGGGGTCGGTCATTTCGTCATCCACCACCTCCTCTTCCACTTCCTCACTCTGCTCCTCCTCCTGCCCACTGGACATTCCAACAGCCTCCCTTGATGGCAACTGCGTCTCATCATCATCATCGCTCATGATAACAGATGCTGGTTCAGGGTCCACATCAGCAGGAGATGGCGAATACTCAAGTGGTTGGGCATCACTACAAACAAATTCCTCTGCTAGCTCCTGGGATTCTTCCGGCACATCTGAAAAAGGACCCGAAAAGAGCTCCTGGGAGGGGTCAATGGTGGGATGACTCTGTTGGCCAGGTGTGGAGGAAGGAGGGTCAGAGTGAGACTGTGTGGATGACTGGCTGGTGGACAACTGTGTGGAAGCGCTATCGGCTATCCATTGCACCACCTGTTCAACCTGCTCAGGCCTCAACAGCGGTGTAACCCGCCCCCTGCTTAACTGTCCCATAAAGGCAGGGATTCTGGATGAGTGGGATCCTGGCTGACCCTCACCAGCACGCATTGTATCCCCACTGGCTTCAACAAGGCCACCAACAGCATTTCCGCGCCCCCGTCCTCGTCCACGTCCGATTCCGCTAGCCCCCCTCCGCATTTTATTTTTTTTGGTTACAATATTTTGCCTTCACAGCCGTGTACTAACAGTTCAGACGGTGTGTATGAACACTACGTATATACAATTATTTTGCAAGAGAACGCAAAGTACAGGTGCCAATGAAAAGGCTTTTTTTTTAATATATTTCTAGGTACACAGCCGTGTACAAACAGATCAGACGGTGTGTATGAACACTACGTATATACAATTATTTTGCAAGAGAACGCAAAGTACAGGTGCCAATGAAAAGGCTTTTTTTTTAATATATTTCTAGGTACACAGCCGTGTACAACAGATCAGACGGTGTGTATGAACACTACGTATATACAATTATTTTGCAAGAGAACGCAAAGTACAGGTGCCAATGAAAAGGCTTTTTTTTTTAAATATATTTCTAGGTACACAGCCGTGTACAAACAGATCAGACGGTGTGTATGAACACTACGTATATACAATTATTTTGCAAGAGAACGCAAAGTACAGGTGCCAATGAAAAGGCTTTTTTTTTAATATATTTCTAGGTACACAGCCGTGTACAAACAGATCAGACGGTGTGTATGAACACTACGTATATACAATTATTTTGCAAGAGAACGCAAAGTACAGGTGCCAATGAAAAGGCTTTTTTTTTAATATATTTCTAGGTACACAGCCGTGTACAAACAGATCAGACGGTGTGTATGAACACTACGTATATACAATTATTTTGCAAGAGAACGCAAAGTACAGGTGCCAATGAAAAGGCTTTTTTTTTATATATTTCTAGGTACACAGCCGTGTACAAACAGATCAGACGGTGTGTATGAACACTACGTATATACAATTATTTTGCAAGAGAACGCAAAGTACAGGTGCCAATGAAAAGGCTTTTTTTTTAATATATTTCTAGGTACACAGCCGTGTACAAACAGATCAGACGGTGTGTATGAACACTACGTATATACAATTATTTTGCAAGAGAACGCAAAGTACAGGTGCCAATGAAAAGGCTTTTTTTTTTTATATTTCTAGGTACACAGCCGTGTACAAACAGATCAGACGGTGTGTATGAACACTACGTATATACAATTATTTTGCAAGAGAACGCAAAGTACAGGTGCCAATGAAAAGGCTTTTTTTTTTAATATATTTCTAGGTACACAGCCGTGTACAAACAGATCAGACGGTGTGTATGAACACTACGTATATACAATTATTTTGCAAGAGAACGCAAAGTACAGGTGCCAATGAAAAGGCTTTTTTTTTTTTATATTTCTAGGTACACAGCCGTGTACTAACAGGTCAGACGGTGGGTATTTACACCTGGTATACAAAAAGGGTATTGCAGGCACACAGAACCCAGAACACTAGAGCCAAATAAACTGTATTTAAAAAAAAAAATAAAATTCACAGCCGTATACTGCCAGATCAGATGGTGCATATACACACTAGGTATATAACAGGGTTTTGCAGCCAAAAAGAACGCAGAACAGTAGTGCCAAATATAGTTTTGTATGTAGCAGAGCACCTAATACACCACTAATGCCTCTCTCTGTCCCTACTCCAGCAGCTATCCCTGAATACAGCAACCGTTCTCTGCAGACTGTATATTGTAGTAAAGCTATCACTGTACTGCACTATAGTAGCCCTGATAAGGGCTTTTAATCACGCTCCTGCCTGTCCAACAGCTAAAACCTATCTGTCCCTTCTCCAGCCTCTGTCCCTGACTAAGTTCACGCAGCATATGCGAACGAGCAGGAAGAGCTGAGTTTTTAATATTCGAGGTCACATGGTTTTTCCAGCCAATCCATGTAGACGCTGTTTTCGCGCTGCCAGCGTGCTCCGCGGGCCTGTCATACCCCCCCTGCATGTTGATTGGTGGAAAAAGAGCGCCAGGGAAGGTGGGAGGGGAAACGAATTCTAAGTGCGCCATCGCCGTTATACTCGATTGAAATCGAGTATGCCGAATAGCGTAGTATTCGATCGAATACCGGCTCGATCGAACACTACTCGCTCATCTCTAATTATGAGCGCTCAGAGAACTGACACAGGCACATGACTGAATCAAATTCTCTCATTCATTCTGGTTTATTCTACATTCGTATGCATCTTATAACACTACATATAATCATAGACAAATCTGTCCCACCACCAAAGGGGTGGAAATCAAAACTAATGATTTGATTTGTTATTCATAAAAGGTAATACTTCCGCACTATACTAACAAGATTCTACTAACTAAAGCTGACATTCTTCAGCCGTACATCCTGAAACTGAGAAACCAAAACATAACTCTACTGGACATCAACCTCTAAAAATGGGGGTGAGAAAATGAGGGGGAGCGAGAAGGCGAGTGAGCTGCCTACCTTGGCCTTGTACCTATCTTAGTGACAGAAAACTCCCCACATTCTCACAGCTGGCTCAGTAATTTTCCCCATATGCACAAGATGGAGGACATATTTTTTTCAAAATGGATTCTCATCCCTCACAATTCCCCCATTTTGAGATATTTTGGAACTGACATCTTAACCCAGAGGTTAGGCCCAACCGCCAGCCGGAGGCCAGATTTCCTCCCAGGTATTGATGCAGTTCCCAAGACCTCTCAATAATCCTAGTAGTTTCTCCTTTTGGTACAGAACCTGTTGGCGCACATAAACATAAGCTTCATCACAGCCTATACTACTATTATAATTAGTACTACTTGCAGTATTGTTTGTAAAATTCCCACCAACCGATTTGAACCAGTTAGCGGGATTTAGAAATGAGAAGGTGTCTCCCCATCATAACATAGTAACATAGTAAAATAGTTTATAAGGCCCTACAAGTTAATCCTACAAGTTGTTATCCTACAAGTTGATCCAGAGGAAGGCAAAAAACCCCTGTGAGGTAGAAGCCAATTTTCTCCCCTTTAGGGGAAAAAATTCCTTCCCGACTCCAATCAGGCAATCAGAATAACTCCCTGGATCAATGACCCATCTCTAGTAACTATAACCTATAATATTATTACCCTCCAGAAATACATCCAGGCCCCTCTTAAACTCTTTAAGTGAACTTACCATCACCACCTCTTCAGGCAGAGAGTTCCATAGTCTCACTGCTCTTACCGTAAAGAATCCTCTTCTATGTTTGTGTACAAACCTTCTTTCCTCCAGACTCAGAGGATATCCCCTCGTCACAGTCACAGTTCTGGGGATAAATAGATCATGGGAGAGATCTCTGTACTGACCTCTGATATATTTAAACATAGTTATTAGATCTCCCCTCAGTCGTCTTTTTTCTAAAGTGAATAAGCCTAATTTTTATAATCTTTCTGGGTACTGTAGTCGACCCATTCCAGTTATTACTTTAGTTGACCGCCTCTGAACCCTCTCCAGCTCTGCTATGTCTGCCTTGTTCACAGGAGACCAGAACTGTACACAGTACTCCATGTGTGGTCTGACTAGTGATTTGTAAAGTGGCAGGACTGTGTTCTCATCACGGGCATCTATCCCCCTTTTGATGCAACCCATTATCTTATTGGCCTTGGCAGCAGCTGTCTGACACTGGTTTCTGCAGCTTAGTTCGCTATTTACTAAAATTCCTAGGTCCTTTTCCATGTCAGTGTTATCCAGTGTTTTACCATTTAGTATGTACTGGTGACTTGCATTATTCCTTCCCATGTGCATAACCTTACATTTGTCAGTGTTAAACCTTATCTGCCACTTCTCTGCCCAAGCCTCCAATCTATCCAGATCCATCTGTAGCAGTGTACTGTTCTCTTCTGTGTTAATTACTTTACACAGTTTAGTGTCATCTACAAAAATCGATATTTTACTGTGCAAGCCTTCTACAAGATCATTAATAAATATATTAAAGAGAATAGGGCCCAATACTGACTCCTGTGGTACCCCACTAGTGACAGTGACCCAATCTGAGTATGTGCCATTAATAACCACCCACTGAGCCTGTTACTTACCCACATACAGACATTTTCTCCCAGGCCAAGCATTCTCATTTTATATACTAACATTTTATGTGGTACAGTGTCAAATGCTTTGGAGAAGTCCAGATATATGACATCCATTGATTCACCGCGGTCAAGTCTAGAAATTACCTCCTCATAGAAACTGATTAAATTGGTTTGACATGACCGATCCCTCATGAAGCCATGCTGATATGGAGTTATTTGCTTATTTTCATTGAGGTACTCCAAGATAACATCTCTTAGAAAACCTTCAAACAGTTTACCCACAGCAGATGTTAAACTTACCAACCTATATTTTCTGGGCTCTGTTTTTGGACCCTTTTTGAATATTGGCGCCACATTTGCTATGCGCCAATCCTCTGGAACCCTCCCTGTCAGTATAGAGTCCTTAAATATCAGAAATAAGGGTCTGGCTATGACATTACTTAATTCTCTTAGGAGACGGGGGTGTATGCCATCCGGTCCTGGTGATTTGTCTATTTTAATCTTTTTAAGACGTTGCTGTACTTCTTCCTGGGTCAGACAGGACACTTTTAATGGGGAATTTACTTTTATATTCTGCATTTCATCTGACGGTTTATTTTCCTCAGTGAATACAGTGGAGAAAAAAGCATTTAGTAGCTTTGCTTTCTCCTCGTCGCTCTCTGCAACTCTCCCCTCATTACTCTGTAAGGGGCCGACACCTTCAGGTTTATACTTTTTACCATTTATATAATTGAAGAACATTTTAGGGTTAGTTTTACTCTCTTTGGCGATTAATCTTCTGGTCTCTAGCTTGGCTGCTTTTATTTGTCTTTTACATATTCTTTTTTTTTCCTTATAGTTTTTTAATGCTTGCTCGCTCCCCTCCTGTTTTAGTGATTTAAATGCTTTCTTTTTGTCATTTATTGGTTTCTTTACAGTTCTATTTATCCATATTGTTTTTTTTTCTTGTTCTTAACCTTTTATTCCCATAAGGTATGTACCTCTCACAATTAGATATTAGGATGCTTTTAAAAATATCCCATTTTGTGGCTGTATTTTTATTTTTGAGGACTTTGTCCCAGTTAGTTAGGCCTATGGCCTCTCTTAGTAGGCAAAATTTAGCTTTTTTGAAGTTTGGTATTTTTGTTCCTCCCTGAAGAAACTGCTCCTTTGAATGATAATTGGAAGGCTATTATTTTATGGTCATTATTTCCCAGGTGTCCCCCAACCTGCACATCTGTTGTTCTGTCAGGTCTATTGGTTAATACTAAGTCCAGTATGGCTGTCCCTCTAGTCGGGTCCTGAACCAGTTGGGAAAGGTGATTGTCTTTGGTTATTGCCAAGAACCTGTTTCCTTTCTGAGATATACAGGTTTCAGTTTCCCAGTCTATATCTGGGTAGTTGAAGTCCCCCATAATAACGACCTCATTATTATTTGCCGCCTCGTCCATTTCGTTTAGAAGTAGATTTTCTGTGGACTCTGGTATATTAGGTGGTTTATAATAAACTCCTATTAGTAGTTTATTATTGTTTTTGGCTCCATGTATTTCTACTCACAGTGACTACACATGTTCAGTTCCCTCACTTATATCTTCCTGGAGTGTGGGCTTTAGACAGGACTTGACATAAAGGTAGTCCCCTCCCCCTCTCTGGTTTTGGCGATCCTGTCTAAACAGACTGTAACCCTGTACGTTAACTGCCCAGTCATAGCTATCATCCAGCCATGTCTCAGTTACTCCCACTATGTCATAGTCCTCCTCACACATCACTAATTCCAGTTCACCAGTTTTATTAGTTAGGCTTCTGGCATTAGTGTACATACAATTAAGAGGTTGATGTATATTTTTTCCCCTACACCTTTCCTTCTGAACTGTTCTAGTTCCTCCTTCCATTCCTCCCCCAGTTCCATTACCTTGCCCCAGGTCTCTATGAATAAGTTCTTTAAAAGTCAGAGGGATTGCCAGATAAGGCACAGTTCTTGAACTCATAGGACTGTGAGTACAGATCCAACAGTCTTTAATTCTTCTGTCAGTGTCATTGAGTCCTCTAAACAGCACCTGGTGATGTCGGATAAGTGCATTATCCCAATTATCCTTCAGTTGTTGGTACAGTGCCGTTGTTACCAGGATTAGGGCGGCCATCAGCAGGAGGATCCTCATCCTTGGGCGTTGGAACTTTCTTGCAGTGAGAAGTGTGTAGCCAGTTGGGCTTTCCTTTAACCTTCACTGCTGTATGAGTAGTCAACAGGACTTGGTAAGGACCATCAAATCTGGGATCCAGGCCTTTCCTCACATGTCTTTTTATCACCACCCAGTCTCCTGATTGCAGACTGTGTGTTCCTTCTACTGAATCTGGAAGGGAAGCAAACACTTATTTATGGGTGTGCTCAAGCCTCTTTGTGAGGGCCTGCATGTAGCTTGTTAGGCTATCATCGTTCATTTGCAATTGTTGTGGAAAATACAATCCTTTCGGGGTGGGCTTGTTTAGAGTCTTCACCACTTGACCAGGATTATTCAATGCACAGACCATACATCCTTGTACTGAGCCATAGCTGGGTATAGAGGGCGTGGTAGATAAATTTTGTCCTTGTTTCTCCAAATTCCATGTTCATCAGGTTTGGACCCTTGTTTTGCCCAAAGTTCCTTTTCCTCAGAAAGAGCTTGTTCGAGCATTCTTTAAAATGTACTTACTGAAATGTCCTCACGTCTCAAGGTTCTCACTGGGGTGGCATCAGCATTTAGTGGCTGGAGTGCAGCTTGTTTGGCCGCCTTGTCTGCTCGATCATTGTTTTTTGCTTCCACTGTGGTACATCGTGTATGAGCCTTTACCTTAATAATAGCAACTTCCTCTGGTATTTACAGAGAGTTAATAAGTTCAAGTACAGAGTCTTTATTTTTAATTGGCTGGCCTGCTGATGTTAGAAAGTCTGTAGCCCGCCATATGGGTCCATAGTCATGTGCAATACCAAAAGCATACCTTGAATCCGTGTAGATGTTCACCTTCTTCCACTTGACCAATTTACTCACCTCATTTAGTGACTTCAGCTCTACCTCTTGTGCCGACATGTCAGGTAGCAGTGGCCACTGCATATCCAGTGTGGAACCAGCTGTCCTCTCCCATGAACCTGCTTCCATCTACAAAATACTCAAAATCAGTGTTATAAAGGGGGTTTTCATGTACATGATTAAATCCTGGTGTTTCTTGTTGCATTAATTGTACACCTGCAGGCTCTGCGCTCCTTTGGGCACTTGTATTTTGTCCACTGCCTCCTTCCTTTCTGGGGTTAGGTGGCAAGATCCGTGGGAGAAGCAGTGTCTTAGAAATACAACCTTGTTTTTACAAAACTGCAGCTTCTGCTTTGAGGCTTTACACAAGTTCTGATGGAGGAAAGTTAAAGGGTTTCTGTCACCAGAATCAACCCCACTAAGCTGGCTGACACCAGCTTGGAGAAAAGCATAAATTTGACTGGCCACTGCTACCTCCTGGGCATGACTGAGGGGGTACTGCTTTACTTGAGGGGGATGACATCCTGGCTTGATATAGCCGGAGACACAGGGAGTCTTCCAATGTCGGTGTTAGATTTTGCCCACAAATCCTCCAGTACCACCTCAAGAACAGCCTGGTCTACAAGGGTTAATTCTAATGGCTCAGTCTGATCCCACCCGATGTCAGTCCAAATGGTCCGCAGTCCAGCTCATATGTCTCTACTGTTTCTTAAGGTCCCTGAACTACATCTTTTAGACTTCTGGAACTCTCATCTTCTTTTCCCTTTCCCCAGTCCTTGAAAACTTAGACGAACTCTGCCCCTGATGGCACAGGTTTCTCCCAGTCCTCTAGAGACAAATTGTCAAAAGCCCTCCTCCTGTGTTCAGTACAGGAAAGGGTCCACAACCTGATACTGTGATTCCTCTAGTTTCAGCAACATCAAGTCCTTCAGGTTAGCCCAGGTGGCTCTGTATGTCGCCTAAATCTGCTGTACCATCTTGGGAGTGGGCATTGGTCTCATCAGGGGGTCTGGGAGTCTAGTCAACAGTCCTAATTGGTCTTTAGGACTCCAAGGATGATATTCTGTCACAGTAACAGTAGCGGTCCTGGGGTTTCGGGAACCATAGGGATGGATGGGTCCGTGGCATCTGGTTTGGGTGTCTGAGCAGGTAGGATTCTAGTCTTAGTCAATACAGGATAAATGCCTGCTGGTTTCTGGGGTCAGCGTGCCCCACAAACTTTACAAGTGTCAGTCCAGTCTGGGTTCTGATTTCCACAGACCTTACACGTCCATTCCTCTGGTCCACTCCTGGACTCTCTGGTGGCTGCATTGGCAAGGGGGTATGGAGGTGGCGTTTCTCCAGACTTCTCACATTGCTGTGTTTGAGTATACAGCAATCAACCTTTCACAACCTCTCCTCTCCACCCCTTAGTTTCAACCTCACGAGTTACCTTTATCCATGTATCAATCACTTCTTCACATCCATGATCCTTTATCCAACCACAATGAGTCCTTCTGAATCTTTCCCAGACTAGCTTCCTCGGAGCTTTCTCCATAAATCATGATGCCACCGTACTAGTACTCCTAGGGTTAAGATTCCCGTACTTTATCCCTGCCTTCTCCAACACTCTGTCCACATTCTTCAGACCCTCTTTACCTCCCCTTTACTTCACCAATGTTTTGGCTGTCTTATAATCCGGTATACTGAAATTATTCTCCATTGCTCTTCAACTATTCCAGAACAACTATAGAAAGTAAAAAAATTCAGATGTCTATTTCCCAGAGCTTCCCCACTTCACCTAGTGTGCCCTGTTTCTGAGATTTATTATCCTCAGTCCCAACAAAGCTTCCCAACTATAATCACATAGTTTACTTTGTTCCTGAGATTTCCCTTTCTATAATGTTCTGCAATTTTCCAAAAACAGTAAAGAACAAACAAGACGTATACAGTGACTCCCAAAACCAGACCAAAAACATCCCAATCAAAGTTACTCATGATCAGAAACTAAACCCAACAATCATAGGTATTTTCAACCTTCAAGGTTCTTTATCAATATGGACTCGACTGTAAAAGGACTTTATACGTACCCTCGAGCCAGACAACTGGTCAGGAAGGCACAGATATATTTCAAGATAAAGTCTCTTACCTTGCAGCGCTGTCTTTTATATCTGTCCGTCCTGGTCTGGATTATCCAAGTTGTCGGGAGATCAATCAAGTGTCCTTTAGTCGAGCCCCACGTTGGGCACCAAGTTTTGTTGGGGCAAAATCCCCTCCTCTATTATTGTTGGGGTGCCAATTTAATGAAGATGAGTGCTCAGAGAACTGACACAGGCACATGACTGAATCAAATTCTCTTCTTCATTCTGGTTTATTCTACATTCGTATACATCTTATAACACTACATATAATCATAGACAAATCTGTCCCACCACCAAGGGGGTGGAAATCAAAACTAATGATTTGATTTGTTATTTATAAAAGGTAATACTTCCGCACTATACTAACAAGATTCTACTAATTAGAAAGTTTATTATCACAAAGCTGACATTCTTCAGCCATACATCCTGAAACTGAGAAACTAAAACAACTCTACTAGACATCAACCTCTGATCGGGGGGGGGGGGGGGGGAATGAGGGGGAGCGAGAAGGCAAGCGAGCTGCTTACCTTGGCCTTGTACCTATCTTAGTGTCAGAAAACTCCCCACATTCTCACAGCTGGCTCAATAATTTTCCACATATGCAGAAGATGGAGGACATATTTTTTTTCAAAATAGATTCTCATCCCTCACACTGGCGACCTCCGTATCCAACTGTTTGCATAAACATCTAGATGTGGTTTGCCTGATTAAAAATCTGTTTTGTTGATCTGAGGATTCATATCTGAGTTTTGCTACTTTTTATTTATATGCAAATTAGGCATTTGGTGCAACAAGAGTGTCACCATAGCTGTTATTGAACTCAAGCCTTTCTGTGTCTATCCCCTCCCTTGCTACTTTGAAAGGGACAGGCAATGGGAAGGCAGTGAGGGAGGGGATAGCCAGCCATATTGCACCAAAAGCATAATTTATGTAGCAGGAAAAATTAGCATAACTCAGGAACAGAGACTCGGATAAATACATTTAAAACTGCGTTTCATTAAATGAACCACAGATATGTGTCTATGCAAATTGATACATAGGGAAGTTGCTGGTCACAGATCCCCTTTCACAGACAATGACATTTATTGCTAAGTGGTAAGAACACTTGCCCTGTAGCCCTGAGGTTTCAATTGTGAATCCAAACTATCTATATGTGCATAAAGTTTGCTTACTTCTCTGTCTGCTTGCAGGTACTTAAGTTTCCCTCCTTGCACCAGTATTTATGGCATAAAAAGCTGAACATTTTATAGCATACCAGCTTTATTCAGTCTGTTTAACTTTTTCAATTTCAAAAAAACTTCCCACTTTACAAAAGAGTTATGTGGGGCATTGCAGGAAGACGTTTGCTTCATTCATAGTACTGCACATGTGCTGACATTGTGTGCAGTACAATGAATAATGCCGATGTAGGCACACGTATGAGATTTCAGTGCAGGGCTGTGTGATGTAGGATGGTTCTTAAGATGTCAATCATGAGCGAAGGGGATCAGGGTTTAATGAGGAGTGCCTGAACAATTGAAACCACCGACTGGACACTTGTCCAGTCATTAGCATATCATATCATTATGATTTGCTAGTGTAAATCACCCCTTGAGGTATCCTAGAGATATTTATATAAATTAAACCAACGTCATCTGTATTATGGATGACAAAAAAATCCCACTAGGGACCCTCAATATCCGATCCTATAATTAAAATATAACTTTTATTTATTTTTTTGCTTAAGAATAAACAATAAAGAGAAGTGTTCTAAAACTATCAACTGGCTAGCGTGTTTTATTTTTATATTGATTTTACTTATTAATGTATGTTGATAAGAGCACTGGAGAAGGTCGTATTCTCTATCACAGGAGAAAGCTTCACTCTTTCCCAGTGACTATCAGTGTTTGGTTATCAGGTTGCAGGAGGGGATTAGACCGCTAAGGGTTGAAAATCAACTTGTGAAGCTGTATTCAATTCATACAGTTCACATTAGCAATAAACCTCTATTGATAGGAGTGGTTTTGCCCTCATATAATTGTATTTGCTTATTCACTAAAGATGGTACAATCTGTCTAGTGGGTCATCTAAGGAGGCTTTAATCGCTATATTCAATGCAGATATTTACTCCATAGTACTTCATGCAGATGCTGCGGTCTGTCCCTACCTGAATAGCGCCTACCCTAGTGCACTCACACAATGGAATATTGCCATCTGTCCCTGCCTGAGAAGCGCCACATACATACATTCACATACACTCAAACATTATAGCTAGTTAGCCTAAAATATTGCGCACATTAGCCCACCTGACATGTTTCACCACTAGCTGTGGCTTCGTCAGGGGTTAGGGCTCTAATGACGCGCCACACGCCAAACAGGCTCTATTTACCATGTGTACACTTCCTCCCCTTTTGATCACCAGCCAATCGATTTTTGAGCAGATGAATGACAAACTCATCATCCACTAGTTTAACAGGAGCACAAGCAGTCTTCCTTGTTCACAGATTTGAATGGGATTGGATAGTTTCGATTGATGGACAGCATTCTAGACCAATAGGGAACTCTCACAAATGTGAATGGGATTGAATAGTTACAATTGATGAACAGCACCCTAGACCAGTCAGGAACTCTCACAGATGTGACTAGGATTGAGTAGTTGCAATTGATGGACAGCATACTAAACCAATAAGGAACTCTCAGTTCAATAGATAGGGTTAGTATGCGATCTGACTTGTATATAGGTTCAAAAGCAAGTTATAAGATTATAAGCTAATAACTGTTGTTGTTATTAACAGTAGATCTAATAAAATAGTTTGATCAGTATAGTTGTTCTGTCAAGGACCCAGCGAAGAATAACGCTGGTATCCAGAGCACAGAAAGTATCAACAGAATGCTGATACAGGAATTTAGCAGCTTTACGATACTTGTTATAGATGTAGATGTTATAGCTGAGATCCCTTGCATATTTCTTACATTTTTAGGAGGGTTTTAATAAGACAATAAATAAAGAAAACAATATATCCATTCTTAAACAATCATTGCAAATAAAAAGGGACTGTGTCAGCATGATGACATTCTCTTTATTGTATAGTCTAGAAGTCCTCAGATATATCTTAGTTGTATTATATAACCTAACAGTTGTTCTGATTACAGAATAATTTATATACTGATTGCCCAGTATGAAAGATCCCTTTTATATAGGAGTCTAACTGCTAGTGTATTAGATCACTCTTTAGTGATTTAGCTACTTTCAAAGTAGGGACCCACCGGATCCGTACTGAGTAATACAACCTTGTGGATCCGTAATTCCGGATCCGGTTGTATTAGCTTTTAAACGGATCCGGAATAACCTCTATTGAAAGTCAATGGAGGACGGATCCGTTTACAAGTGTGTCCACACCAAACGGATCCGTCCCCATTGACTTGCATTGGGGGTCATTCCGGATCCGTTTAGGTGCGGATAACTAGTACGGAGAGCAAACCGCAACATGTTGCGGTTTTCTCTCCGGTCTGAAGACTGAACGGAATGCTTTCAGGAGCATTCCGTTGTCTTCAGTTCAGTTTTGTCCCCATTGACAATGAATGGGGACAAAACTGAAGCGTTTTATTCCGGTATTGAGCCCCTATGACGGAGCTCAATACCGGAATATATAAACGCTAGTGTGAAACTAGCCTAAGCAAATACAATTATATCAGGGCAAAACCACTCCTATCAATAGAGGTTTATTGCTAATGTGAACTGTATGAATTGAATACAGCTTCACAAGTTGATTTTCAACCCTTAGCGGTCTAATCCCCTCCTGCAACCTGATAATCAAACACTGATAGTCACTGGTGATTAGTTCATGTGGTTCCACTCCATATAAACCTTATTGCAAGAAGATCCCCATCTTTTGAGGAACAAGCACTTGTAAAGTGATGTAGATATTATTGGCTACACAAATTGCCAACCTGTAGGGAACCTCTGCTCATACAAGGATATATGGATCCCCTCAGTGTATAAATACAAACAAATAGATGGTTGGCTAAAATGAGCAGCCTCAGCCTTTCCTAGTTATATGAAAACAGGAAACAGAAAAAAACAGGCATGGTCCCTTTACTCTAATATATAACATCAGGGAAGGCTAATTTCAAGCCAGTTTCCACATCGAAAGAGTGAAGCTTTCTCCTGTGATAGAGAATACGACCTTCTCCAGTGCTCTTATCAACATAAGATAAGAGCACTGGAGAAGGTCGTAAAACACACTAGCCAGTAGATAGTTTTAGAACACTTCTCTTTATTGTTTATTCTTAAGCAAAAAAATAAATAAAAGTTATATTTTAATTATAGGATCGGATATTGAGGGTGCCTAGTGGGATTTTTTTTGTCATCCATAATACAGATGACGTTGGTTTCATAGTAACATAGTAACATAGTTTATAAGGCCGAAAAAAGACATCTGTCCATCCAGTTCGGCCTGTTATCCTACAAGTTGATCCAGAGGAAGGCAAAAAATCCCTGTGAGGTAGAAGCCAATTTTCCCCACTTTAGGGGAAAAAATTCCTTCCCGACTCCAATCAGGCAATCAGAATTACTCCCTGGATCAATGACCCATCTCTAGTAACTATAACCTATAATATTATTACACTCCAGAAATACATCCAGGCCCCTCTTGAACTCTTTTAGTGAACTTACCATCACCACCTCCTGAGGCAGAGAATTCCATAGTCTCACTGCTCTTACCGTAAATCCTCTTCTATGTTTGTGTACAAACCTTCTTTCCTCCAGACTAAGAGGATATCCCCTCGTCACAGTCACAGTTCTGGGGATAAATAGATCATGGGAGAGATCTCTGTACTGACCTCTGATATATTTATACATAGTTATTAGATCTCCCCTCAGTCGTCTTTTTTCTAAAGTGAATAAGCCTAATTTTGATAATCTTTCTGGGTACTGTAGTCCACCCATTCCAGTTATTACTTTAGTTGACCGCCTCTGAACCCTCTCCAGCACTGCTATGTCTGCCTTGTTCACAGGAGCCCAGAACTGTACACAGTACTCCATGTGTGGTCTGACTAGTGATTTGTAAAGTGGCAGGACTATGTTCTCATCACGGGCATCTATGCCTCTTTTGATGCAACCCATTATCTTATTGGCCTTGGCAGCAGCTGTCTGACACTGATTTCTGCAGCTTAGTTTGCTGTTCACTAAAATTCCTAGGTCCTTTTCCATGTCAGAGTTACCCAATATTTTACCATTTAGTATGTACTGGTGACTTGCATTATTCCTTCCCATATGCATAACCTTACATTTGTCAGTGTTAAACCTCATCTGCCACTTCTCTGCCCAAGCCTCCAGTCTATCCAGATCCATCTGTAGCAGTGTACTGTCCTCTCATTTTATATACTAACCTTTTATGTGGTACCGTGTCAAATACAGACACCTTCAGGTTTATACTTTTTACCATTTATATCATTAAAGAACATTTTAGGGTTAGTTTTACTCCCTTTGGCGATTAATCTCTCGGTCTCTAGTTTGGCTGTTTTTATTTGTCTTTTACATATTCTATTTTTTTCCTTATAGTTTTTCAATGCTTCCTTGCTCCCCTCCTGTTTTAGTGATTTAAATGCGTTCTGTTTGTCATTTATTGCTTTCTTTACGGCTCTATTTATCCACATTGTTTTTTTCTTGTTCCTTAACCTTTTATTCCCATAAGGTATGTACCTCTAACTCACAATTAGATATTAGGATGCTTTTAAAAATATCCCATTTTGTGGCTGTATTTTTTATTTTTGAGGACTTTGTACCAGTTAGTTTAATTCATATCATATCATACTGCATTTTCTAAGCCACATAAATCTCTTATAACTCAAGTGAGCCCCAGGTCTGATATCTTAAATAACTAAAATACTTGGATGAATCTAGGAAAACCCCATATAAGTACACACCCAAGCACCTTAACATCCTAAATGGGAATGAGTCCAATCGTATTACCAACCCAACACCAACATAATGAACCCTCAAAAGCAAAACCACCACCACTACCCAGTGGCGTACGGCCAATGGCGGCAGACCACGCCATTGCTATGGGGCCCGTGAGGATGGGGGGCCTGGCAGGGCTGAATGGCCCCGCCCCCTTACTTTCTAGTTTTATCGATTACAAGCCAACACAGCAGCAGAGGAAAGAAACATCATCCTATCTGATGTTCCTTCCTTCTGTACGTCCACTCACCCCTGCAGTCCAGGGATAGATTGTGCTGTGGGCTAAAGGACCTTCCTGATGCCCATGTGACCAGTGGGGAAGGAGCCAGAGGAGCTGTGATGCTGTACAGAGAGGAGTTTGGTGAGTCCTAGCTGTGTGTGTCCCTGTGTGTCTGTCTGTCCCTGTGTGTCTGTTTGTCCCCCTGTGTGTCTGTTTGTCCCCCTGTGTGTTTGTCTGTCCCTGTGTGTATGTCTGTCCCTTTGTGTGTTTGTCTGTCCCTGTGTGTCTGTCTGTCCCCCTATGTGTGTCCCTGTGTGTTTGTCTGTCCCTGTGTGTGTGTATGTCTGTCCCTTTATGTGTCTTTCTGTCCCCCTGTGTGTTTGTCTGTCCGCGTGTCTGTCTGTCCCTGTGTATCTGTCTGTCCCCCTGTGTGTGTCCCTGTGTGTCTGTCTGTCCCTGTGTGTCTGTATGTCCCCCTGTCTGTCCTCCTGTGTGTCTGTCTGTCCCCCTGTGTGTCTGTCTGTCCCCATGTGTGTCTGTCTGTCCCCGTGTGTGTGTCCCTGTCTGTCCCTGGGTGTCTTTCTGTCCCTTGGTGTCAATCTGTCCCTTGGTGTCTGTCTGTCCCTGGGTGTCTGTCTGTCCCTGTGTGTGTTTCCTGCCCCTGTGTGTGTCCCTGTCCCTGTGTGTGTATTTGTCCCTGTGTGTCCCTGTCGTGTGTTGGTCCCTGTGTGTGTCTGTCCCCCTGTGTATGTGTCTGTTCCCCTGTGTGTGTCACCATGACCTCAGTGTTCCTATGTCTTGACGCAGCGTCATCAGGATGTTCTGTGCGGGGCAAGAAGAAGAAGACGGAAGAGTAGGCAGCGCCGCCATCATGGAGTCCCGTGGAAGAGGCACAGGGAGGCACACTAAGGACGCAGGTAACACTACCACATGATGTACACTAGTGTTATCTGTGGTTTTACATAGGACTGCAGGTAACACTACCACATGATCTACACTAATGTTATCTATGATTTTACATAGGACCGCAGGTAGCACTATTATATATAGTTTCCTGTGTGTATATATATATATATATATATATATATATATAGGCACACTAAGGATGCAGGTAACACTACCACATGATCTACACTAGTGTTATCTGTGGTTTTACATAGGACTGCAGGTAACACTACCACATGATTTTCACTAGTGTATGTCCGCTAAAGGAATCCGCTCCGCTGCAGCTACAATCACAAAATTTGGCACACATGTACATCAGGTGTCGGGGAAGGTTTTAGAACAGTTTTCAGCTCTCCAGGACGTACCGTTCCTGAGATATTCCCAAAAAATGCATTAGCCAATAGGAGCCTGGTCACATGACCCTTATCAGCCAATAGAAGCTCACAGGCAGCCTCCACATACAACAGGCTTCCATGACAACCTAGCCAGTTCACTGCTGTAGGTCTGCTTTAACCCCTTCGCGACCAGCGCCGTACATGTACAGCGCTGGGGCGATGCAGGCACATGGCGCCCGCTCGCAAGTGCGGCGGACGCCATGGCCGGCAAGTCTCTGCTGTTTCTAACAGCAAAGACTTGCCGCTACTTACCGCCATCGGCGGCGTCTTCCTGGGAGTTTAGATGCCGTGATCACACGTGATCACGGCATCTAGTTGCGTCTCAACCCGGAAGCATTCGCTTCCGGGTGGTGTACAGACACCCCGTGTGGCCAATCGGGGTGTCTGTACACCATATGAAAACTGTAATCCTCGCTGGTGAGGATTACAGTTTTCAAAGTGCAATTCTTATTCTGGCCACTAGATGGCAGGCCAGGATAAGAAATGAGCAATTCTTGGATTTCTGAGTCTATAAAATCCATGATTGCTCATAAAGAAAAAAAAAAGCCACAATATATAAGCCCATATTTGAGCTTTCAAATAGTAAAAAAAAAATAAAAAAAATGTTAAAAAATATATAAAAAATTAAAAAGATATAAAAGTTCAAATCACCCCCCTTTCCGTATAATTAAAAAATAAATACCTAAATAACAATAAATATAGACATCATGGGTATCACCGTGACCGAAAACGCCGTACTTTTAAAATATAAAAATTCCAATACGGCGAATTGTGTGGCGGAAAAAAGCGTCCAAATGGCGATTTGCCATTTTTTGTTGCTTTTTTTTTCTAAAAAAATTTAATAAAAAGTGATCAAAAAGTCATACACACCCCAGAATGGTATCAATAAAAACTTCAGATCGTCCCGCAAAAAATGAGCCCCCATACAGCTCTGTACACATAAATACCAAAAAGTTATAGGGGTCAAGATTTGACAAGGAAAAAAAAAAAAGGGCAACTTTCTAATTATTTTATCACTATGAAAACGCAGGAAAAACTATACATATTAGGTATTGCCGGATTCGTACTGACCAGTAGAATGAAAGTAACGGATCAGTTTTAATGCACATCGAACGCTGTAAATAAGAAACCAGTAGAACTGTAGCGGAATAGCGTTTTCTTTGCAATTTCACCCGGTTTGGAATTTTTTTCCCGCTTCCCACTACACCGTATGCAATATTAAATGGTGGAGTTAGAAAGTACAACTTGTCCTGCAAAAAACAAGCCCTCATACAGCTATGTGAACAGAAAAATAAAAGAGTTATGGCTGTTTGAAGGCAAGGAGCGCAAAACGAAAATGCATAACCGAAAAAACCTCCGGGCACGAAAGGGTTAAAGAGGCTTTGGATGAGACTGTTAAAGAGGTATTCTGGTTACCATAAATATAACTTATGTTTTAGATTAATTCATCATCAATCATTACCTCATATAATGTAAATTTCACATATTTACTGTTCAGTAGTAATAAGAAATGTATTCTTCTACTGCTACCCACTCTGTTTACTCCTAAATTACTAAGGCATCAACCTGTGATTCAAAAGAAGGATTTAAAAGCCCTACCTCCAGGTCCAACTAAGTCACGCCCCTGACCCGATCAGGCCACGCCCCCTCTCACTCTGCAGCTGACAGGGATTGCAAAAATAAAGGTTAAAATCACCTTATGTCACTGCAGGGGTGGGGGAGGGTGACTTTCTCCCTGCAGCTCCGTTCAGTAGTAATAAAAGATGTTTTCTTTCCTCTTTCCTGCGAAATTACTATGGCATCGGCCTGTAATTCAGGCGACCTTCAAAAGAAGGACTTAAAAGCCCCACCCCCAGGTCCCACTAAGTCACGCCCCCGACTCAGTCAGGCCACGCCCCTTCCACTCCGCATCTGACCGGGATTGAAAAAATGAAGGTAAAAATCAACTTCTGTCAGCTGCAGGGGTGGGAGGGAGTGTGACTTTCTCCCTGCAGCTCATGCTTAGACAGCACAGTGCTGCTGTCTGAGAGTGAGCTGTTCAAAAGGACATCCGTGTGTCCATCCAGGCCCTGCGCATGACAGAGGACAGGGAGTCTGAAAGCCAGAATGTCCACCCTTCCCCTAACGTGAATCCGTGCCACCGGTCCCCATGAAGCCACACCCCTAAACAAGAGGCCACGCCCCTTGTGTCCATCCAGGCCCTGTGCATGACAGAGGACAGGGAGTCTGAAAGCCAGAATGTCCAGCTTTCCCCTAACGTGAAGCCGTGCCACCGGTACCCATGAAGCCACACCCCTAAACACGAGGCCACGCCCCCTGGTTCCATGAAGACACAGAGGAGAAGCTGTCTGAGCGTGAGCTACTGAAAGGGTGGACATCCCTGTGTCTGTCCAGGCACTGCGCCGGACAGTGGACAGGGAGTCTGAAAGCCAGACTGTCCAGCCTAAAACTGGACCTCTGGCCACCCTAGGGGCAGGCTGATGTTAGGGTGGCCAGTTGTCCGGCTTTAGGCTGGACAGTCCGGTTTTCTGGCTCCCTGTCCTCAGTCCAGCACAGTGCCTGGATGGACTCATGTATTACACCTGTGACTTATAATCTGAAAGTCACAGGTGTAATACATGATTAAAAGGTGAAATAAATAAACCAGCCTGATCCATGTGAATGGGAGAAGTCCATAGCAGGGCAATACGAGGTGTCGATGTTGGCGTCTCTAAGCACTCACTGCGCATGTCAGAAAAAACGTCTCAGAAAATGAACATGTACCTATATAGGAGGAAGTAGCTTGCATACTGCGCATGTCAGACATGCGCCTCGGTTCAGACACAAGCAAAGGCGTCATGGGAGAGACTGGCAAAACGCCCTTATTCCGGGCGCATGCACAGTTAAAGAACCGGTGAGCAATAGCCATCTTGAAAAGGGGTAATAAGATAATACACCCGATCATGACAGATTCTTGTCAACTGATCAATCAGGGGACTCCTGTATGGTTTGTGATACCACTAGATCTGTACCCGGACAAAGTGGGGGCAATGAATAGTAGACACACACAGTATGTCACTAATCCATGCACCATATCGCTGTTCACATGTCGATCCGCTGAAAACAGAATGTCATGTCAACTGCAGATATAACCACATCGTCCCATAGTCAGAATCAAAGTGGCCACTTACACTTATTGGTGTATCAAAAGACCAAAGTATATATTGACACATTATTATAGAATACAAGTCATCCACCTCCTATATATATATATACTTATAATAAATGTCAATCCATAATCAAAATATAAAAATGCGCAGTGGATAAACGATTGGTCCCCGTACTGTTCCGCTGGACACTCTCAATTCACATGATCCTATAAAACCAACAACAAAAAAGAAAATTAGTGATGTAAATGAAAAATATCCGTATTCATAATATAATGAAAAAAACACATATACAGGACAAATTCCACTGGACAATCGGGCAAAACTCCTAAAGTAATACACTCAATTTATACTCCACATTCAAACCAGAAGGATACAAAGTAGATAATTTGTGTATCCACTGGAGCTCTTTCTTAAGTAACAGCTTCTCTCGATCACCTCCACGTCGTAGTGGGAGAACATGGTCTATTATTTTAAACCGGAGTTGATGTTCAAAATGTTTGTGTTCCACAAAATGTCTGGAAACAGGCAAATCCAACCTTTTCTTTCGAATTGTATATCTGTGGTAATTGAGTCTGGTTTTTAAATCCAAAGTGGTTTCACCCACATACCACAGATTACAGGGACAAATTAATAAATAAATAACAAAAGCAGAATCACAAGTCAGGAAATGGCGTATTGTGCATGAATGTCCAGAAACCGGATGAATAAACTGATTCCCTTTTATCATAAACCGACAATTTACACAGGACAGACAGGAGTAACAACCCATTTTTTGGGGATGTAACAATCTCTGTCTGAGCTGTTTAGAAGGGGTCATATCTGAGTGTACCAACTGATCACCAATATTTCTACAGCGTCGGTAAGATAGAATAGGAGGAGCCCTGAATTCCGCCACATCATTATGCCCTCTACGTAAGATTGACCAGTTTTTCAGTATAATATTACCTATAGCAGATGATTGTTCCGTGAACTGGGAAACAAAAAATGCCCTTTTCTGTACAAAAGATCTAGTCCGAGGTTGGAGAGCAACATTTCTATCCATCGTCAAAACATGTTCTAATTGGGACTGTATCAACATCCTGGGGTAACCTCTATCTTGAAATTTTTGAGTCATGGTATCCAACGTACCAGGTAAGGAAGAATCGTTAGATACAATGCATTTAGCGCGTAGCATCTGGCTCTGAGGTAAGTATTTAATCATGTTACGTGGGTGTCTACTAGTATGATGCAAAAAGGAATTTCTGTCAGTAGGTTTCACAAACAGGTCAGTTTTCAGAGTACGATTAACCAAGGAGACCGTAGTGTCAAGGAACTGTACACTCGTATCGGAGTGCACCAGTGTAAACTTGACATATGGGTCTGACTGGTTCAAGAACATATGAAAAGACAACAGTTCATCAAGTGAACCATGCCATAGGAGGAAGACGTCATCAATGTACCTCCACCACCTCAACGCATGGGTGGAGTGGTGGGAGACAGAGATGACATCCTCCTCCAAATGGCGCATGTACATATTTGCGTAGGTAGGGGCTGTATGAGACCCCATAGCCACACCACACCCAATATTCAAAAGACCAATGATAAAGGACTGACACTCATGTGTATATGTAGAACTTTGCAGAAAATGGGAGACAGCCGAGATGCCCATGTTATGATCAATAGAGGTGTATAACGACACCACATCAAAGGATGCTAGGATGATGTGGTCATATGGAGATAAATCTACTTGTTGTAATTTCACGAGAAAATCAGACGTATCTTGTATATACGAACTCGCTTCAATAGCATATTTGCGAAGAATGCGGTCTAAAAAGATGGCGATATTGGAGAAAACTGAAGCTGTATTATCTTATTACCCCTTTTCAAGATGGCTATTGCTCACAGGTTCTTTAACTGCGCATGCGCCCGGAATAAGGGCGTTTTGCCAGTCTCTCCCATGACGCCTTTGCTTGTGTCTGAACCGAGGCGCATGTCTGACATGCGCAGTATGCAAGCTACTTCCTCCTATATACGTACATGTTCATTTTCTGAGATGTTTTTTCTGACATGCGCAGTGAGTGCTTAGAGACGCCAACATCAACATCAACAGCATTGTCACTTTAGCTTCTATAGGATCATGTTTACATTTTGATATATTATGTATTATGTCACACTTCTGTTATATTTTTGTTATTGTTCACTGATTGATTGATTATACATTTGTGCACTTTCTTGCTTAAATACTCTGTACTTGCTACACACATTTGCTTGAGAAAGGCTCATGTTTTAGAGCCGAAACGTTGCATGGCCAACTGGGGTGAATAAAAGAGTTTTATCTTTACTTTTTTGGTGAGTGCTGCCTTTTTTCGTACTTATTGGTGATCCTAGTCAGATCATAGGCTCTGCACTCCACTGTTCCCTTTTTTTAGTGCTGCCAGTTTTTTCCTTTATATATATACACTCACCGGCCACTTTATTAGGTACACCATGCTAGTAACGGGTTGGACCCCCTTTTGCCTTCAGAACTGCCTCAATTCTTCATGGCATAGATTCAACAAGGTGCTGGAAGCATTCCTCAGAGATTTTGGTCCATATTGACATGATGGCATCACACAGTTGCCGCAGATTTGTCGGCTGCACATCCATGATGCGAATCTCCCGTTCCACCACATCCCAAAGATGCTCTATTGGATTGAGATCTGGTGACTGTGGAGGCCATTTGAGTACAGTGAACTCATTGTCATGTTCAAGAAACCAGTCTGAGATGATTCCAGCTTTATGACATGGCGCATTATCCTGCTGAAAGTAGCCATCAGATGTTGGGTACATTGTGGTCATAAAGGGATGGACATGGTCAGCAACAATACTCAGGTAGGCTGTGGCATTGCAACGATGCTCAATTGGTACCAAGGGGCCCAAAGAGTGCCAAGAAAATATTCCCCACACCATGACACCACCACCACCAGCTTGAACCGTTGATACAAGGCAGGATGGATCCATGCTTTCATGTTGTTGACGCCAAATTCTGACCCTACCATCCGAATGTCGCAGCAGAAATCGAGACTCATCAGACCAGGCAACGTTTTTCCAATCTTCTACTGTCCAATTTCGATGAGCTTGTGCAAATTGTAGCCTCAGTTTCCTGTTCTTAGCTGAAAGGAGTGGCACCCGGTGTGGTCTTCTGCTGCTGTAGCCCATCTGCCTCAAAGTTCGACGTACTGTGCGTTCAGAGATGCTCTTCTGCCTACCTTGGTTGTAACGGGTGGCAATTTGAGTCACTGTTGCCTTTCTATCAGCTCGAACCAGTCTGCCCATTCTCCTCTGACCTCTGGCATCAACAAGGCATTTCCGCCCACAGAACTGCCGCTCACTGGATGTTTTTTCTTTTTCGGACCATTCTCTGTAAACCCTAGAGATGGTTGTGCGTGAAAATCCCAGTAGATCAGCAGTTTCTGAAATACTCAGACCAGCCCTTCTGGCACCAACAACCATTCCACGTTCAAAGGCACTCAAATCACCTTTCTTCCCCATACTGATGCTCGGTTTGAACTGCAGGAGATTGTCTTGACCATGTCTACATGCCTAAATGCACTGAGTTGCCGCCATGTGATTGGCTGATTAGAAATTAAGTGTTAACGAGCAGTTGGACAGGTGTACCTAATAAAGTGGCCGGTGAGTGTATATATATACATATATATATATATATATATATATATATATACACACACACACAACACACAGTTACAATAATTGTCCTTTATATTTGGGTGGGGGGCCCAGTTCTGAGATTCGCTATGGGGCCCCTCGATTCCTATGTACGCCCCTGCCACTACCCCAATGTGGGTTTTGCAATTGTAAGGGTTGTTTCACACTACAGACGAACAGTGGAATCCATTATGCTTCAGTTTCATTTAAAAAATCCCATCTTAGATCCATCAGGGCAGAAGGTGGAAACTGTACACAATAAAGTCATGTAGGTACACCACAACATGTCCTGAAATAATTCCTTTTTAATCAAATCCTATGCATATATTAAATTATTATACATCTCAAACAGACAAGTAAAAGCTTAAAAGGAAGAAAAAGTTGGTGGAAGCAAATTATTATTATTATTATTATTATTATTATTATTATTATTATTATTATTCTTGTTGTTAATTAAAGTGCCATTTATTCCATAGCTCTGGACATAGGATAAGGGGTGTACATACATAATACAGACAATTGCAATAAGCATGAACAAGACGAGTTACAGACTGGTACTGAAGGAGAGAGGGCTTACAATCTAAATGCTATGGGAGAAGGACACAGTAGGAGAGGGTAGCGCTGGTCATGGCGGTATAGAGGCAGCAAATAACATTATGTCACAAAATTATAAATCTCTCATAACTCAACTGAGCTTAAATAACTAAAATACTTGAGTGAATCTAGGAAAACCCCTATATAAGTACACACCCACCTTAACATCCAAAGTGGGAATTAGTCCAATCATACTACCAATCCAACTGCAATATAATGCAAAAGCAAAACCACCACTTCAATACCCTGATACATGTTTTGCCGTCGGATCTCTCAAGATCTCTCTGTGTAAGGGTTATTTCACACTACTCAAAGCAATAAATGCAGGTATTAGATGCAGTACTTTTTGCCATCTTGGCTTTGTTTTTTCAAATTGCAGTGTGTATGTTATTTTTTGCAGATGTTTTCCCATATACTTCTCTATGGAACAAAAAGTCTGATAAAAGTTGTGGGACTAAAAAAACAGCACCCAAAAATGCTTTAAAAAAAAAACCCAGAAGTTCATGTTTTTTATAAGCCAAACAATGGTCAAAAAAAAAGATTTTATGTAGCAACAGCTTTCAGGAAGTAATAGAACAAAATGACAGGCACACTATCATCTGGAAATATATGAAGAATCTTGCAGATCTACAGTACAGACCAAAAGTTTGGACACACCTTCTCATTCAAAGAGTTTTCTGTATTTTCATGACTATGAAAATTGTAGATTCACACTGAAGGCATCAAAACTATGAATTAACACATGTGGAATGTGAAAATATATTGTAGGTTCTTCAAAGTAGCCACCTTTTGCTTTGATTACTGCTTTGCACACTCTTGGCATTCTCTTGATGAGCTTCAAGAGGTAGTCACCTGAAATGGTTTTCACTTCACAGGTGTGCCCTGTCAGGTTTAATTAGTGGGATTTTTTGCATTATAAATGGGGTTGGGGCCATGAGTTGTGTTGGGCAGAAGTCAGGTGGATACACAGCTGATAGTCCTACTGAATAGACTGTTAGAATTTGTATTATGGCAAGAAAAAAGCAGCTAAGTAAAGAAAAACGAGTGGCCATCATTACTTTAAGAAATGAAGGTCAGTCAGTCCGAAAAATTAGGAAAACTTTGAAAGTGTCCCCAAGTGCAGTCGCAAAAACCATCAAGTGCTACAAAAAAACTGGCTGACATGAGGACCGCCCCAGGAAAGGAAGACCAAGAGTCACCTCTGCTGCGGAGGATAAGTTCATCCAAGTCACCAGCCTCAGAAATCGCAGGTTAACAGCAGCTCAGATTAGAGACCAGGTCAATGCCACACAGAGTTCTAGCAGCAGACACATCTCTACAACAACTGTTAAGAGGAGACTGTGTGCAGCAGGCCTTCATGTTAAAATAGTTGCTAGGAAACCACTTCTAAGGACAGGCAACAAGCAGAAGAGACTTGTTTGGGCTAAAGAACACAAGGAATGGACATTAGACCAGTGGAAATATGTGCTTTGGTCTGATGAGTCCAAATTTGAGATCTTTGGTTCCAACCACCGTGTCTTTGTGCAACACAGAAAAGGTGAACGGATGGACTCTACATGCCTGATGACCATCATTTATTTATCAACAGAACAATGACCCCAAACACACCTCCAGGCTGTGTAAGGGCTATTTGACCAAGAAGGAGAGTGATGGGGTGCTACGCCAGATGACCTGGCCTCCACAGTCACCAGACCTGAACCCAATTGAGATGGTTTGGGGTGAGCTGGACCGCAGAGTGAAGGCAAAAGGGCCAACAAGTGCTAAGCATCTCTGGGAACTCCTTCAAGACTGTTGGAATACCATTTCAGGTGACTACCTCTTGAAGCTCATCAAGAGAGTGCCAAGAGTGTGCAAAGCAGTAATCAAAGCAAAAGGTGGCTACTTTTAAGAACCTAGAATATAAGACATATTTTCAGTTGTTTCACACTTTTTTTGTTAAGTATATAATTCCACATGTGTTAATTCATAGTTTTGATGCCTTCTGTGTGAATCTACAATTTTCATAGTCATGAAAATACAGAAAACTCTTTGAATGAGAAGGTGTGTCCAAACTTTTGGTCTGTACTGTATATAAATATATCCTTTATATATGGCAATACATGATATAATTTAAAACAAACTTAAAATCCCCCAGAAAATATAACATAATATATAAAAAATATTAAAATCATTGAGACGAGTAATTATCTTGTATTTATGGATCCTCCTTGATAAATAGTCCTAGTTCATATATGAATTAATAGATGAGTTGTTAATTGATAATAGTTAATAGTTAGTTGCCCGGGTTTTAGTAACAGTTATTATTATTAGTAGAAACAATGTATAAGTATATCCAGTACTACTGAGTTCATATTACCACTCCTAGGATTTTGCTGCGCCGTCTCTCATTGCTAGACAGGGAACGCTGGATTGTTCTCTGCTCTTAGCGTCCCACGTATGTGGTGCTTTCCAGCCTGGCGGAGATTCCCCGTGCGCAAGCAGGCCTGTCTTTACATTCACCTCCTTCTTTAGTTTGGCATCCCACATGGCGTCCCATGTGGTGTCTGGCTTCTTTTACTCACCAGCCTGATGTTTGTTTTGCGCTTGTTCTTCTGGTATAGTACTTCAGCCGGGTACATCAATCTGTGTACTTAACAGGAGTCCTCACCGGTTTAGGTGTCCTAAATTGTAATCTAAGATTATTATTTAACAAACGCATTTCGGAGCTCCCATGCTCATTCCTCAGGGGCTCTGTGTGTAGTTCATATGACATACCCTTTTAAACCCTCCATTTTGAGGGCGCTACTCATCTCATTGGATTCCTTTGTAATATCAAAAATACAGAATGGATTATAATTAGCACATTTCTAGATAGAGAATACAAAACTGGGGGGAAAAAAAACTTTAAATAAAAAGCACCAAATAAAAAACAGTTATGTTCAGGCAGGAAAGCATCACACACGTGGGACGCTAAGAGCAGAGTACAATCCAGTGTTCCCTGTCTAGCAGTGAGAGACGGCGCAGCACAATGGATATACTTTGTACATTGTTTCTACAAATAATATTAATAACTGTTACTAAGACCCGGGCAACTAGTTAATTAACTATTATCAATTAACAACTCATCTATTGATTCATATATGAACTAGGACTATTATCAAGGACTATTATTACTCGTCTCAATGATTTTAATATTTTTTATATATTATATGTTATATTTTCTGGGGGGGGGGGTTAAGTTTGTTTTAAATTATATCATGTATTGCCATTAAAAGATAGAAATATATAGATCTGAAAGATTCTTCATATATTTCCAGATGGTAGTGTGCCTGTCATTTTGTTCTATTATTTTTGAATTTTATAATTGACAGTGGGTAAGCCCAGGACAGTGCACCTGTCTCGCTCTGGTGTGGAGGGAATAGCCACACCAAGCGTAAGAGTGAAGGGAAAAGACCAGACAAGGGAATCAGTCACCTCCTGCAGGGAACCCTGAAACTAGGCCCTGGCTGACTACCAGTATGAACAGGCCTTAGTTGTAGGAGAGTTCATACACAGGAACCTAATAACACCTGATCCTAGAGAACCGTGCAGATAGTGACAGAGGAAAGAGTCAACCCGTTCCTCCAAGAGGACAGACGAACAGGAGACTCCAGAAGGCAAAACCACAACAGGGAAAAGTAGGACAAACACAATAGGGAAATGACACTTATCTTACTGCAGATATTGCAGCAACCGGATCTCAGCCGAGAACAACACCACACACAACTAAGTAAGCAGAAAGTATAAACCACAAGGAATACTGGGAGAGGAAGGATAAATAGGGAAAAGATAATCACCACACCCACAACAGCTGAGGGAAACTGGTGTGGTAAACAGCAACCAAACCAAGAGGAAAACATGTCAAATTATGTCACTTTTGAAAGCCTAGCCGAACGCCTGCAACCTTATGCAGGAACGTTCGTGACAGCACCTAAGTCCAGAAATTAAGAGGGGTGAGCCACTATACTATTATATATAATTTTCCTGATAGCTTTTGGGAACTGTTCTTAACAGTGTAAGGAGCACCTGTCAAGCTGAGCAGATTGATATATAATTTTGAGGGTAAAGAACCAGCAAATCTTATCATTAATATATTTTATCTCTGCTCTTTCTGACCAGTTTTACACAGGGGCTTTCATATCAGTGATTGACAGCATTCTCTGTGTAAGGGCTTGTTCACACGGCCATTGTGTGGCCGTGCCCATGCTGCGGGCCGCAAATTGCGGTCTGCAGTGCATGGGCACCTACTGTGGTCTTTCCGCATGCGGATCACAGACCCATTCACTTCAATGGGATCCGCGATCCGCATCCGACTGTCCTCACCACAAAAACATAGAACATGTTCTATGTTTTTGCAGTGCGGAGGCACGGACAGAAACATCACGGAAGCACTCCGTAGTACTTCCGTGAGGTTCCGATCCGTGCCTCCGTTCGGCACCGTACCGCATGTTCATGATTGCGGACCCATTCAAGAGAATGGGTCCGCGATCAGTAATGCGGAGTTCACACGGCCGGTGCCCATGTATTGCGGACCCACCGTATGCGGGGCACAATACAGGCACGACCACACAACAGCCCTAAGTGTGTATACTTTGATAGCTGCTAGTCACTGATAAGCCCATGTGTACAATTGAGCTCAGAAAGAACAGAGATAAAAATATATAAGATTTCTAGTTTTGCTGAACCTTTTTGGAAAAAAAACTATACATCAATCTGCTTAGCTACCCTGCTCTATAACATTCTGCCTTCAGATATATATATATATATATATATATATATATATATATTTATACACAGTACAGACCAAAAGTTTGGACACACCTTCTCATTCAAAGAGTTTTCTGTATTTTCATGACTATGAAAATTGTAGATTCACACTGAAGGCATCAAAACTATGAATTAACACATAAAAAAAAAGTGTGAAACAACTATATGTGTCTTATATTCTAGGTTCTTCAAAGTAGCCATCTTTTGCTTTGATTACTCTTTGCTCATCAGACCAAAGCACATATTTCCATTGGTCTAATGTCCATTCCTTGTGTTCTTTAGCCCAAACAAGTCTCTTCTGCTTGTTGCCTGTCCTTAGCAGTGGTTTCCTAGCAGCTATTTTAACATGAAGGCCTGCTGCACACAGTCTCCTCTTAACAGTTGTTGTAGAGATGTGTCTGCTGCTAGAACTCTGTGTGGCATTGACCTGGTCTCTAATCTGAGCTGCTGTTAACCTGCGATTTCTGAGGCTGGTGACTCGGATGAACTTATCCTCCGCAGCAGAGGTTACTCTTGGTCTTCCTTTCCTGGGGCGGTCCTTATGTCAGCCAGTTTCTTTGTAGCACTTGATGGTTTTTGCGACTGCACTTGGGGACACTTTCAAAGTTTTTCCCAATTTTTCGGATTGACTGACCTTCATTTCTTAAAGTAATGATGGCCTCTCATTTTTCTTTACTCAGCTGCTTTTTTCTTGCCATAATACAAATTCTAACAGTCTATTCAGTAGGACAATCAGCTGTGTATCCACCTGACTTCTGCCCAACACAACTCACGGTCCCAACCCCATTTATAAGGCAAGAAATCCCACTTATTAAACCTGACAGGGCACACCTGTGAAGTGAAAACCATTTCAGGTGACTACCTCTTGAAGCTCATCAAGAGAATGCCAAGAGTGTGCAAAGCAGTAATCAAAGCAAAACGTGGCTACTTTGAAGAACCTAGAATATAAGACATATTTTCAGTTGTTTCACACTTTTTTGTTAAGTATATATTTCCACATGTCTTAATTCATAGTTTTGATGCCTTCTGTGTGAATCTACAATTTTCATAGTCATGAAAATACAGAAAACTCTTTGAATGAGAAGGTGTGTCCAAACTTTTTGTCTGTACTGTAGATATATATTAGAGACGAGTGAATCATTCAAAAATTTATTCGACGAATATTCGCCGAATATCTGAAAAGATTCGTATTTGCACGAACTTATTAGTCGAATCTACGTAAAAAAAAACAATTGTTGTTTTGCAAACATTCCTGTGTAAATCACGTACGTACTGTCAGCGTAGTTAAAAGTACGCAATATGTAAGCATTAGCGTACAAAAGTGCGTACGAATCCTTAACATACAATTGACGCGCAAATTCATCATACGCACGAGGATAGGCCGCGGCTGCAGTCTTTAGAGGAAGACTATATGAACTTCAAAAATAAGGTGCTCACTGCTGCTAGCTTTCAATAAGTTAATAACTTACTAAAAACACTGTACAATAAGTGCATTAATAAGACACATTGCAATACCAGAAAAAGAATACACACAATGAGCTACAGTAAAGTGCTGAACCATTAAAAAACAGTGTAGCTAAAATACAGCAAATTATGGAAACATTTCAGTGCAATCAATTTCACATTTGCAAGCATAAAATTATCAGATATACGTTTGAGTATCTCCTTATGGCTCCTACTTGGCTTGGAAATGATAAAACAGTCTGTCTGGAACACATGTTCCGAAATTCAATTGTAATCCACGTGAGGTAAAATTGTAATCCAAACAGGTAATGTATAATCCACATGGATAATAGAGAATAGCAGCAAATAGAGAACCCTTTTTGCGAAAGGGGCTCCCAAATAACCTGAGAAGGGGGGAAAAAGGAAAATAGGCGCACTTCAGCGCAACAGGGGATTTTCTGCAGAATGGGGGGAGTCAAATGTGGGCAATACAAACAAACAAACAAAGATAAAAAGTGCCAACTAGCTCTCACCCGTCAGGTGCAGTCCATGGTGTGGCTCCCATAGGTCCTCCTGCAGTCCTTGACTTTGGGTTCCTCAGATGAGGGACCCGAAATCCTCCTCGCTCGAGCTGGTGCTGAAGGTCTTAAGAGGACGCTCCTGCCTCTTGTAGGCCACGCTCGCTGCGTTGGTGGAGCTCCAGTGCCCTCTTGTTCCGGAATTCGGACTTGACCAGGTCTGGATGGTGGTCACGCTGGCGAGTGCTGCAGCCACTTGAGCTTTTCCTGATGCTCCTGCTGGGACAGCTGGGGTAAGAACTTCCGGCTGCAGCGGTTCTGAAAAGGTTGCATCCAGGGAAGAAGACCCAGCTTCCCCGGCTGCTGCTGGCTTCACCTTCCACGGCAACTGGTACTGGTGGATCACCGTAGATTGGAAGGTGAACGAAGACGTAGTCAGCTGACCCACCTGTAAGGACTGTGGTGGTGGTGGTGCTGGCAGTCCTAGAATCAGAGGCTACGGCTTAGGCTGTGGCTTTTCCCTGAACCGGAGGACGCCATCTGTAAACTCCAGCAAGCATCCTGGACCTGGTGGTTCATCCGGCCACACTTCTGGTTCCCTTGTAGGCACCAGAGGCTGCGAAAGGAGGGTAACCCCGGTTGCAAATGGGCCTTTCAGGGAAGCCATGGGGTTGTACTCCACCTGATCCCCCACGTACAGGCTATGCCGATGTTGTGGTAGGTCCGGCCGTTTCACCGACCGGCGGCCCACGAAATACTCCTTCCCATCCTCGTCATCCTGCAGGAAGCCAGAACCTCACCCAACTGAAAACCAATTCCAAAGTTCCCTTCCTGCGTTCCAGTGAAGGATCTCCCGGCCTAGGGTGGTCATGTACCTGTATGACCCAGTCCTCCACTTCGGTTTTATACTCAAAGAGGGTCTGTGCATGGGCTGTCGCAGATGCTGGAACAATGGGTTTCTGGTGTATGGAAGAGGTGGATCTCCTCCTGGGCGGCGAAGTGGACGCTCCAGCCACCTCAGCTGAATGAGACAGAGTGGACACTCCAGCCGCACGAAAAACTGCAGATTCTCCAGCCGCCTTACTTGTCGCAGCAGCAGTTGATTACCCAGGCACTGAAGCTGTGTTTCTCTCGCAGAGTTGAACCTGTGACATCCTGATGTCTGCAGCGGCCGGTGATTCTGGTAACTCGTCCCCAAAGTACATTTCGTTCCAGTTGGGACGCAGGTCACGCAGCTTTTTTTGAGCCATGATTGCTGTTGAAAATACTTGTTCTCAGGTCAGCAGACAGCACTGGTCTAAACTGGTTCAGACTGAGTGACTCAGAGGAGGGTGGAGTACTAAGGGAGGAGTCTTCACTCCCTATATGTGCAAATAGTTAGTTCCCGGTGGGCTGGGCTGGTTTTTTCCAGTTCTGACGGGCTTCACTTTCCCACTCTTGCGAGGGCATATCGTCATTGTCCTGCTCACGCATAATGCGTACATTTCATACGGTTCATGCGTATCGTACGTATAGTTAGCGTGTAAAATTTTGTGTACGTTTACAAATAGTTCACAGACTAAATATATAAATCAATGAGGGTATACACCACCAAATATAATGGATCACAGAAAAGTTTGTGGTGCTAAAAGAAAACAAAAAACTTTATTTGTTTTAATAGTTAAAAGAAAGCGGGGAAATATTCTAAATTAAACCTAAATGTGACTAGTACTACCCTAATCAGCCTCCAATCCATACACCAAAACCAACTGGTAAGGTGTTGGGAATGCCAATGAACAGCCAACAAGGCTGGTAGGATGGCTGATGGGGATAAACACAAATGAGAGTGCATACACCCAATCAAAAAAGTTGGTGCTTCTCAACAATAAGCGCCAAGATGGGTTATGCACTCCACTGAAGTAGAGCAATTATAATATTATTTCATTTGGGCACGTCCCCCTCATCTGGGTCAGTGTCAAAATGCTCACTCCAGGACGGAAGCCTAATAGTGCAATAAACATAAATGCCTGCCTAAAGAGATGGGAATATTAAATGGCTCGACGCGTTTCTTCATAGTCATCAGGAGCCCATAAATAATACCCTAAAGCAAGCAAGACAATACAGACATGACGCTGTGCACGATTGAATGCACGTGCACACAGCGTCTCCGGCACTTGGGCGGCGTGAGGCGCCCGCCGACTGCTCCGCTATTTACAGGCTTCAGACACCCCGCCTGAAAAGGAGAGGAGCCAATGGAATCGGAGCGCCGGGTAATGGGCGTGCCGATAGGCCACGCCCCCCGTGCGCATCGACTGATCCACATCCACAAGCGCTGGCACCTCGTCCGAGATGATGCTAAGTCACCGGAGTACAGGGAATATAATACAGGCGGATAATATATCTTAAAGAAGGGGGAGGCTTGATGGAAGACATGAAGAAGGAAACAAGGTACCAAATGTATAGAGTATACCCCGATAATACAAGGGGCAATAAAGATGGAAAAAGTCGCAACAATGTATCATAAAAATGATACCTATCCAGCTGATGAATAATGCGAGGTGGATACACTAACAGGCAAATGCATATCAATAATAAGGCTGTATTTGAATACAAATTATTGTCAATGTTATCAGCCCAGGGATATATGAAGCACATGAATCCACAGAGATATCAGTTGCATCCAAGGGTACACTATGTGTAATATAAACAGCCCATTACTCCAACGCAGTGTATGAATTACACTGCATTGAAAGGATGCTGCATAATCATATGAATCTAGAATGTCTATCCTGTAGCAATATACCAAACTGCTACATGCATATAAGATGGTAAAAAATTAAATCTACAGGAAAGATACATATGATATGTGATCATTAAGGCCGTGAGGTCGCATAGTACCCAAACGGAAGGTCCACTGCGCTTCTTTTTGCAGAAGACGTTTATCAAGGTCACCGCCACGAACGGAGGGCTTGATGACCTCGACGCCTTGGAATTTAACATGGCCTTCTGCACCATTATGTTGATCCGTGACGTGCCGGGCAATGGACGTATCCGCACCATTGCGTATATCGTTCAGGTGCTCGCCGATCCGTCTGCGAAATTCTCGCAGGGTCTTGCCCACATATTGAACCCCGCAGTCACAAGTTGCCAGGTATATCAGGCCAGTGGACTTGCAGTTGATAAAGGTCCTGATGTTGTAACTGCGTGACGTACGTGTACTTCTAAAACTATTCCCTGTCAGAATAGAATTGCAGGCAATGCATTTCCCACATCGAAATGTCCCTTTTAGGGGATGATTTAACCAGTGGGAGGTTTGGGCAGATGGCGCATACAGGCTGTGGACCAGACGGTCCCTGATGTTCCTACCCCTACGGTAGGTGATCTCAGGGTGGTCCCCCACTAGATGTCCAACATCTGGATCCACTTGTAGTATGCCCCAGTATGTGGATAAAATCTCCCTGACCGGACCTGATGCGTCATCAAAGTTTGCAATAATGCGGACAACATCAGGAACACTCTGTTTAATTTTAGGGGTAAGAAGAGATTTTCTTTCTGTACCCATGGCATGTTGATATGATTGTTGCAGAACTGGGAGGGGGTAACCACGTTGCTGAAAACGATGTTTCAGATCAGTCGCGGCATGGCGGAAGTCTCCCAGATTACTGCAGTTGCGCCGTACCCGGAGATACTGTCCCCTGGGTATCCCACGTTTCAGGGACAATGGGTGATGGCTCTGCCAGCCCAGAAGACTATTAGTCGCTGTCTTCTTGCGAAAAAGGCGAGTGCCTATGTTACCGTCCCCACTTTTATAGATGGTCAGATCCAGGAAATTAATCATGGTGGGGTGAATTTCAAAGGTAAAAAATAGGCCCCAGTCATTCACATTCAAGGTCTGGACAAAGGCCGAGAAGGACTCTGAGCTACCCTTCCAGAAGATAAAAATGTCGTTGATGTATCTGAGCCAGTATACAATCGACGACGACCATTCTTGCATGCTGTCCCCAAACACCACTTCTCTTTCCCATCCACCTAGATATAAATTGGCGTAAGTGGGGGCACAGGGGCTCCCCATGGCCACACCCCGCTTCTGATGGTATACCTTTCTATTAAATAGAAAGATATTGTGCTCCAAAATAAATCTTAGTAGTTGGAGCACAAAATCATTGTGTGGCCATAAATGGGTGCCCCTTTCCTGCAGAAAGGAGGCCACAGTCTCACATCCCTTATCATGCGGGATCGAACTATACAAGGCCTCCACGTCGAGACTCGCAAGGATGACGTCCTGCTCAACATGGAGGCCATCCATTTTTTTGAGAACCTCCATAGAGTCCCTTGTATATGACGGAAGAGAGGTAATAAATGGCCTTAAGATCTGATCCACATACATGCTGATATTTTGGGTGAGACTATCATTGCCAGATACAATGGGCCGCCCCTTCAGCGGGACAAGGCCCTTATGGATTTTCGGCAGCCCGTAAAAACAGGCTAAAAGGGGGTGTTTAGGCATGAGAAACTCAAATTCAGATCTACTGATGAGTTTGTGATCAACCGCATCTTTAAGAATTTTTTTGAGCTCAATCATATGAGTTGGAAGTATACTCGGGGGTATTACCTCATAACACTCCTGATCATTGAGGATACGGTAACACATCAGTTCGTATTGGGATTGGTCCATCACTACCACATTGCCCCCTTTGTCGGATGGCTTAATAATAATAGATTGATCCGACTCCAATGATAACAGGGCCTGCAACTCAGCATATGAAAGATTATTTTTGCCTGATCTATACCCTTCAAGGGATTTTAGCTGGTCAGTCACGACCTTCAAGAATACATCCATAGGTGTATTGTCACCCATGGGTGGATTCTTGGTAGATTGGGGTCGAAGGTCGGTGAAAGGACCTTCTCCAGGGGATCTACAGCTCTCGTCCCAAAGCCCCGCCAGCAGTTGGACGTCAGGTAAGTCACTTTCCTCAATACCCAGTTCGGCACATTGAGCCTTGTCATGAGTAATATAGAACTTCCTCCATTTCAACTTCCTGACAAACAGGTGGAGGTCTTTGACCCAAGAAAAAAGGTCAAATTTACTGGTTGGGACAAAAGAGAGCCCCCTATGGAGAACCCCCAATTCCTCGTTAGTGAGGTTTCTATTTGATAAATTGATTATCTGAGATTCATCAGACTTGGAGAAACACATGTCTGATGCTTGATTTATTTCCTGTTGCGAAGGAGATAATCGGACAGTGGAGGACCTGTCCCTAAAAAATCCCCTCTAGCTCTGGAGCCTCTACCCCCTCTGCTTCTGCCCCTGCCTCTGGATCTCCCCCTGGTTGGATATCCTGACTGTATATGAGATCTTCTGGGGCCAAGATCAGTATCTGATTCTGCTTCAGAGGAAGATGGTTCAGTTTCCAATTCAATAACTTTGGTTTGTTTGGCACCAAAGTCCAGAATCCGTCCTTCTCTGAAGTCAGCAGTATCACGTAAATACTGAAAATGCTTGCGCTCCTTCAATTGAGCCGTAAAACGTTCCACTGTCTGTTGGAGTCTTTGTTCTTTTGAACGTACTCGGGTGAGATGTGAATCCCCTTGGCGCCCTCAATCAACCCTTGCAATGTAGTGGTATTTTTGTCATAGACCTTACGTTCTTCGTCTAACAGTAATGACATAAGTCGCAGGGAAGATTCAATAGACTCTCTTTCCCAACGGACATTAAAACCAGGGGAACAAATGCGTGTAACGGGCATGAAGGGAATGCGCAACCCTCTGGGAACTATCTTCAATTTCAAGTATGTTTCCAGAGATTGCATCTCCCACCACCCCCGTATCTGATCTTTATAACAGTTAGTCAAGGCTTTGAATGAGCTAGTGATACTGGGTGGTCGTGGTTCGGAGGGTAGTTGTTCCTCAGAAAATACTGCTTTAGCCTCATTACTCCATGCCTCAATATTCAAGCCTCCCGATAAGAATCCTGCCATTCCCTACAATAGTTACAAAGTATAAGGGAGAAAAATGGTTCACAGACTAAATATATAAATCAATGAGGGTATACACCACCAAATATAATGGATCACAGAAAAGTTTGTGGTGCTAAAAGAAAACAAAAAACTTTATTTGTTTTAATAGTTAAAAGAAAGCGGGGAAATATTCTAAATTAAACCTAAATGTGACTAGTACTACCCTAATCAGCCTCCAATCCATACACCAAAACCAACTGGTAAGGTGTTGGGAATGCCAATGAACAGCCAACAAGGCTGGTAGGATGGCTGATGGGGATAAACACAAATGAGAGTGCATACACCCAATCAAAAAAGTTGGTGCTTCTCAACAATAAGCGCCCTTATACTCCCTTATACTTTGTAACTATTGTAGGGAATGGCAGGATTCTTATCGGGAGGCTTGAATATTGAGGCATGGAGTAATGAGGCTAAAGCAGTATTTTCTGAGGAACAACTACCCTCCGAACCACGACCACCCAGTATCACTAGCTCATTCAAAGCCTTGACTAACTGTTATAAAGATCAGATACGGGGGTGGTGGGAGATGCAATCTCTGGAAACATACTTGAAATTGAAGATAGTTCCCAGAGGGTTGCGCATTCCCTTCATGCCCGTTACACGCATTTGTTCCCCTGGTTTTAATGTCCGTTGGGAAAGAGAGTCTATTGAATCTTCCCTGCGACTTATGTCATTACTGTTAGACGAAGAACGTAAGGTCTATGACAAAAATACCACTACATTGCAAGGGTTGATTGAGGGCGCAAGGGGATTCACATCTCACCCCGAGTACGTTCAAAAAGAACAAAGACTCCAACAGACAGTGGAACGTTTTACGGCTCAATTGAAGGAGCGCAAGCATTTTCAGTATTTACGTGATACTGCTGACTTCAGAGAAGGACGGATTCTGGACTTTGGTGCCAAACAAACCAAAGTTATTGAATTGGAAACTGAACCATCTTCCTCTGAAGCAGAATCAGATACTGATCTTGGCCCCAGAAGATCTCATATACAGTCAGGATATCCAACCAGGGGGAGATCCAGAGGCAGGGGCAGAAGCAGAGGGGGTAGAGGCTCCAGAGCTAGAGGGGATTTTTTAGGGACAGGTCCTCCACTGTCCGATTATCTCCTTCGCAACAGGAAATAAATCAAGCATCAGACATGTGTTTCTCCAAGTCTGATGAATCTCAGATAATCAATTTATCAAATAGAAACCTCACTAACGAGGAATTGGGGGTTCTCCATAGGGGGCTCTCTTTTGTCCCAACCAGTAAATTTGACCTTTTTTCTTGGGTCAAAGACCTCCACCTGTTTGTCAGGAAGTTGAAATGGAGGAAGTTCTATATTACTCATGACAAGGCTCAATGTGCCGAACTGGGTATTGAGGAAAGTGACTTACCTGACGTCCAACTGCTGGCGGGGCTTTGGACGAGAGCTGTAGATCCCTGAAAAGGTCCTTCACCGACCTTCGACCCAATCTACCAAGAACTCCCCCAACAATATATGTGTATTCAAAGGTCTGACTAACCTTAATAGGCCCAAACGCGTTCATACCCAAAGTAGTCTGTTAATTCACTTCCCCATCTAATTGCCCCTTCTTTCGGTTAGTATAGTAAAGGCACCCTTGTAATTAGTGTAGTATTTGTACTATATAATAATAGCCCCCTGTATTGGCAGTATTATATATTGGGATAGACTTGACAATGCTCCCCGTCTCATTGAAGAAGCGGGCATGATCATAGCTTATCTTCCAAATGAACACATCTATGCTATAAGTAAGCAATTTTTTGGATTGGAGTATGAGCCACACTAAATTCATGTAGCTTCCATCCTAATGTATCGTTCAGACCTGAGCACATAGATCTTGATGTTCCCATCACTATTTTCTGTTAGTTTCATCACAAATGTCAGGATCAATTCCTCATAGGTTTGTTTTCAGTCATCAACTGTACTGCCGAACTGCTGTTTCCCATATGATAAACTTTGAATGACAGTAGGCTGGGGACCACCTCTGCATCATATCCTCTATAGTCTTGAAGTGAGGAGGAAGGAGGGCTTGTGACCCCTATTCTAGTGATTAGTGGGGTCTTTATTGGTGGTGCCTCCATTTAAGCTGCTCTTGAAGTATCAAGCAAAAGCAGGTTTACTCACCAGTACTAAGGTTATTCCTTCTTTATTATTGTACATAGAATAGCACATCTTCAGACACACTGTCACATTTATGAGATTTTTATCTCTTAGATGGGTCACTTGCATAACATCAGGATATGCAATCGTCTGTGAGTTGCAGCAAGCTAGTATATGTAGTAGACAGAGAACTATTTTGTCTCCCTTAGCAATAGAAAGGACCTGGAGACTCTGCTTAAGGTCCCATCACACAACCGTGTCCATTTTGCAGACCTGTTACACAGGGTGCCATGTAACTTAAGGCTGGGGCCTTGGCAAAATAGTCAACACTTACTAGACTATACTATTAGGCAAGAACTATATAATGCTTTACCAATTCCTACACCAAGCTTTTTGGGAGATGGGGGTCCCACTGCATGGAAAGGTTATTCAGAGTTTCTCCCATGGCAATCAGGTTGGGAATCACTAAACTAGCGAACAGAATAAAGGAAAGGATTTCAGCTGTTTGTGCTGCAGGCATTTCCTGCCTTTGGTTTCTGTCTTATAAATTTCTTGTCTTCTCACTTCCACATTTTTTTCCACTGAATATTTTAAATGAGCATTACAGCATTTGTCTGCCTATATAGTGCAGCATAAGCTATTATTAAGAAAAATAACGTAGATGCTCTTGTGTATGCCTCTTGAGTACTCGTTGTGCTATATACAGGCTGCCCACCATATCAGCTCCTTTCACTCTGACAGGGCCGGACTGGGACTGAAATTCAGCCCTGGCATTTTGAAATCAAAGAGAGCCCACATGCCTCGACTTTTTAAAGTTACAGCCAACCCTTTTAGAGGCCCTAAAAATTATTAAAATATAAATAATTAATAAACGTAAACCACACCAAACAAGGTAAATAAACCGCCCCCTGCAGAGAGAAATGGAAAAGCTATATCTCCTGATAGGGTACGGGTCTAGAACTCAGACCCGGACTGATCAAAACTTTTGATATGTCTCTGTGACATGTCAAAAGTCTTTCAGTTCATCAGTGGCCCTATTACATAGATTGATGTGTAAAGGTCCTTTTACACAGGCCGATTATCGGCCGAAAAAAGCGTTCCTAGGAACGGTAGTGCCGATAATCGGCCCGTGTAAAAGTGGCCCTAATCAGCCGACGAACGAGTAAAACGCTCGTTTATTGGCTGATTGGATCTTTTGTACAAACCAAATCCAAATTTGTCGGGCGCACATCACCCTGTGTAAACTAACCTTTTCCCTCCTAACATTACATATATCACTACAGAACATACAAGGTACGGCTACATTCACACCACAGTTGTTTTTGCGGCCTCCAATCTGCATATTTTGCGGACAAGGATAGGCATTGTTACAGTGGATCTGCAAAAAAAAACGGATGCTATACGGAACATCATCCTTTTTTTGCGGATCCGCAATTTGCAGACCGCAAAACACAACGTTCGTGTGAATGTAGCCTAATACAGCGCCCCATACACCTCTTACATCCAGTGACGTCTCCTCTGATGTAGATCTTTTCTTTCCTCATCTTCTCCTTTCAGACCAGACGCCATTTTTCAGCCATTTCTCATCTCTGCAGTTTGACAGAAAAAAAATCTTAGTTTACTACTTTACCATCATCCTCCCGTCTTCTGGACAAATCATCCTACCACCCCAAGTACTGTGCCACTAGTACCACACAGATAGTGCCCTTCAATAATTATTGGGCACACAGTGTCCTAAAATAACTGCGCCCAGCAAATAGTGTCACGTAATAGTGTGAACATAACGTCCCGCAAAATAACTGCGCCGATGCTGTGCCAGGGTGCCCCCCACATTAATAATAGTGCTCCCAAAGTCCTAACTAATAATTCTCTGCCAGAGTGCACTTGTTAGTAATAGTGCCCCCAACAGTACTAATGTCCCCACTGTGCCCCAGAAGTAATAATGCTTCCAATGTGCCAGTAAGAAGTGCCCCCAAAATTTCACCCCAAAAATGTGCCAGTAAGAAGTGCTCCCCACCCATAGATGCCCCCCAAATTATGTGCCAGTAAGAAATGCCCCCAGTGCCCCCATGTGCCAGAAAAAATGCCCCCAGTGCCAATAAAATGCCCCCAGTGCCCCCATGCCATAAATAAATGCCCCCAGTGCCAGTAAGAAATGCCCCAGTGCCCCATGAGCCAGTAAAAATGCCCCCAGTGCCTATAATGCCCCCAGTGCCAGTAAAAATGCCCCAGTGCCCCATGTGCCAGTAAAAATGCCCCAGTGCCAGTAAAAATGCCCCAGTGCCCCATGTGTCAGTAAAAATGCCCCCATGTGCCCATATGCCAGTAAAAAATGCCCCCAGTGCCCATAAAAATGCCCCAGTATAAAATGCCCCAGTGCCCATAAATGCCCCCAGTCCCCATGCCAGTTAAAATGCCCCCAGTGCCAGTTAAGCCCCCAGTGCAGTTAAAATGCCCCAGTGCCCATTGTGCCAGTAAAAATGCCCTGCCCCATGTGCCAGTAAAAATGCCCCCAGTGCCCATAAAAATGCCCCCAGTGCCCCCATGTGCCGTAAAAAGCCCCAGTGCAGTAAAAATGCCCCATGCCCCCATTGTGCAAGTAAAAAAGCCCCCTGCCATAAAATGCCCTAAAATGCCATGTGCCAGTAAATGCCCCCATGTGCTAGTAAAATGCCCCATGTGCCCAATAGAGCTCCGGTCGGTGCTACAATAAAAAAAAAAACACTTATACTTACCTCCAGCAGCGATGCGATGAGGCCTCTTCCGGCCTGTGTCCCGCGCTGTACGGCTCAGGCGGCGCGATGACGTCATCGCGCCGCCTGAGCCGGCCTCTGATAGGCTGCAGGCCTAGTGCCTGCAGCCTATCAGAGGAACGAGTATGGGGAGACGCCTCTCCCTCCCCTGCCGCAGTACAATACAGGCATCTGTATCGCCGTCCTGAGGACGGCGATACAGATGAACTATGGAGATGAGGGCTTCCACAATGGAAGCGCTCATCTCCCTCTGCCCGCCGACGCCGCGCTATTATGTGCAGGGCCGCGCCGCACCTGCCTGATTGGCGGTGCTGCCCTGCAAGGGTGGACTGGACCGGCCCACGAGGGCAGCGGCCCTTCTGGCATTTGCCATAAGTGCCAGACGGCCAGTCCGGCCCTGCACTCTGATGTGGAAGGCAACGGGTAGCAGAACACACTGCACTTGCTCTGCTTGGAATCCTGTCTAAGGGCAGCACGTGATAGAGCTTGATGATATAGAACTGCTGTATCGAGACTAACACTGTAGAACTGCTCTCCCCTGCCTCCTGATTGTGATAGGTTTCTCCCTGCCAGCTCTAAATTTTATTAAAGAGGTTGTCCCATCTCAGATTGTATATCGCCAGATTATGCCATGAAATGTCAGATAGATGAGGGCACCACCTGAGACCCGCTTCTAACTCCAGAACAGGGCCTCAAAGTGAAGGAAAGCACATCATGCATACAGTAGGTGTTGTACTGTCCATTCACTGCTATGAGACTTTCGAAAATAGCTGAGTGAGCACGCTCAGGTCTTTTCTGGCGTCCAATAGCAGTGAATGGAAGAGCAAGCTGCGCAAGTGTGTTCACCTATCCATTCACCATTGTAGCACTGCAGAAAATAGCTGATCCAGCACTTGGCGGTGCAGGTGTGATCACTTTTACACTGCCTGACCCTTTTCAATCAACGTGCAGAGGGCATGGCAGCTGCAGAGAACTGAGCCTCTAGGAGTAACAGCAACACCCTTGTTGCTCCTAGAGGCTCATTTGCATATATTAAAAATTCATTTTTCTCAGTAATGCGGACACATATGAACATGGGAACAACACAGATGTCTTCAGCTGCCAAGTGCACATGTAAGAGGTCAGCTATATAAAAGCTATACTCAGAGGCGTAGCTATAAGGGGTGCAGAGGTAGCAGTCGTCCGCTACCGGGCCCAGGAGCCTGAGGGGCCCAAAGACCCTTGTGTCACATAAGAAGACACACAGACCACTGAGGGAAGGGGGCCCCAAGCTAAACTCTTGCACCAGGGCCCATGAGCCTTTAGCTACGCCCCTGGCTATAACTAATGTGTTATTGCTGTAATCATACTGACCCAGAATGAAGGTAAAAGGTCGCCCAGCACCTCCACCGATCAGCTGTTTGAAGAGGCTGCTATGCTCATTGGAGCGCCTGTAAGCGCTGCGGTTTCCTCACAGCTTACCAAGCACAGCACATTACATTGTATAGCGGCTGTGCTTTGTATTGCACCTCAAGCTCCATTCACTTGAATGGAACTGAGCTGCGCCTAGGCCATGTGATGATGCACAGTGACATCACATAGACTAGAAGGGGTATAAGTGTTCACAAAGAAGCGCAGCCTCTTCGAATCCCCGCTGATCTGATATTGATGACCTATCCTGAGGATAGGCCATCAATATCAAATTCCCAGATAACCCCTTTAACAAAGAAAAACAATTCCCATTAAACATGCATACTGTAATATCTGTAACTTCATGCCTGGTGTAAACTGTGGAAGCATCTTTCTGAGATATTCTTTATTTAATACAATTTGTATTAAGCAACTTTCTCACGAACGTAACGGATTCAGTCCGGATGCATTCAGGGTGCGTTCTGGAAAACTCGCACCAATCCGCACGCAATTGCAGTCAGTTTTGACTGCGATTGCATACGTTCGTTCATTTTTCCGTGTGGGTGCAATAAGTATGGATGCATTTTGCACGCGCGTGATAAAAAACGGAATGTTTACAAACAACATCTCTAAGCAACCATCAGTGAATCACTTCAGTGGGGCCAGGGCTGTGTGAAAAACGCAGAATATAGAACATGCTGCGATTTTCACACAATTGCAAACTGATGCGTGAAAAATTCGCCCATGTGAAAAGACCCATTGAAATGAATGGGTCAGGATTCAGTGCGGTGCAATGCATTCGCTTCACGCATTGCACCCGCACGGAAATCTCGCCCGTGTGAAATGGGCCTAAGGCTTCACTCACACGTCCGCAAATTGCGTCTACATCCGTTCTCCAATTTTGTGGAACGGGTGCGGACCCATTAATTTTCGACGGGGCCGCAAAAGATGCGGATGGCACACAGTGTGCAGTCCGCATCCGCACTTACGGTCCGCGCCCCGCAAAAAAATAGAACATGTCCTATTCTTGTCCGCATCAAAATGCGGAACGCACATGGCCGGTGTCCGTATTTTGCGGATCCTCAATTTGCGGATCCGCCAATGACATACGAACGTGTGAATGAAGCCTTATAGTGTTAGAAATAGTGTTTCATCAAGAACCTGGGCAAGTACTGGGATTGAAGCATTTCCATAGAAGTTTTTTAAAAACAGTCTTTATTCTTAGGAACATGATTTTTACTCATGCTTGTTTAACCTTTTTCTACATATTTCTCCACATGATACATATGATATTCTGCACACAGCACTCACCGATCACAGAGACAGGCAGTATGAACAGGGTTGAAATATAGAAGAATGAAGCTAAGGCTACTTTCACACTTGCGTTTGCAGGATCCGTTTGTGAGATCCGTCCAGGCTCTCACAAACGGATCCATCATGATAATACAAACGTCTGCATCCGTTCTGAACGGATCTGTTTGTATTATCTTTAACATAGCCAAGACGGATCCGTCATGAACTCCAAAGTCAACGGAGGACAGATCCGTTTTCTGTTGTGTCAGACAAAACGTCCTCATTGACTTACATTGTGAGTCATGACGGATCCGTTTGGATCAGTTTCCGTCATGCGGACACCAAAACGCTGCAGGCAGCATTTTAGTGTCCGCTCCAAAACGGAATGGAGACTGAACTGAAGCAAACTGAAGCAAAACTGATGCATTCTGAACGATCCTTTTCCATCAGAGCATTAGGGAAAACTGATCAATTTAGACCTGTGACGGATCTCACAAACGGATCCTGCAAATGCAAGTGTGAAGTAGCTAAGCTGAGATATAACGAATTATCCCTGTGAAAATATTGATGGTGGTTAGCATAAATATGCAAAGAAAAAATCATGAGTGCTTCTTTATTTTCTCTTTCCATTCCAGTTCTCATTACATTCTAACATACACCCTGAATTTTTTAGGGAACTTACTTTAAACCAGCACAATGCCGCCTTTGGCTTTCACTTACTGACCCGTTCCTTCATTCTGGAAAGTACCTTAAGCAATATGCAAATTATCAATTAAGTACACAGGGTCCTGCCACTCTGTAAACCCTTGCTCCTCCTGCCCCTCTGCCAGGCTTCCACTCCTTGATTGACAGGGCTAGGGATGACTATAATTGAAAGAGGTGAGGGGATGCAGGGAAGCAGGAGGCAAAGTTGACAAAGTATTGGGTCACCCTCTGTTCACTAATTATTTACTTATGGATTAACAGTGAATATCCTGGTGATAGATTATCTTAACATCTAAGTTACCTATAATGGGCCAGTGAACCAAAGTCTCACAGATACAATAAACTACTCAGCAGGCAATCATAGATGAATATACTGGTAATCTATAGGTTCTGAGTAGATGAGAACACTGAAGATTCAGTTTTCAAATGACTTATCTTTCTTTGGTGGGTTGAAGGTTCTTATTCTATTACAGGTATATTAAATGATATTGGATGATATGAGCTCAGCCATGATCGGACTTCTATTTACAGGGTGCCAAATCTGTTGTTTGCACAACAGCTTTACAATATTATCAATAACATCCTTTATTCACCCAAAATATCAGCATGTATGTGGATCAGATCTTAAGGCCATTTATTACCTCTCTTCCGTCATATACAAGGGACTCTATGGAGGTTCTCAAAAAAATGGATGGCCTCCATGTTGAGCAGGACGTCATCCTTGCGAGTCTCGACGTGGAGGCCTTGTATAGTTCGATCCCGCATGATAAGGGATGTGAGACTGTGGCCTCCTTTCTGCAGGAAAGGGGCACCCATTTATGGCCACACAATGATTTTGTGCTCCAACTACTAAGATTTATTTTGGAGCACAATATCTTTCTATTTAATAGAAAGGTATACCATCAGAAGCGGGGTGTGGCCATGGGGAGCCCCTGTGCCCCCACTTACGCCAATTTATATCTAGGTGGATGGGAAAGAGAAGTGGTGTTTGGGGACAGCATGCAAGAATGGTCGTCGTCGATTGTATACTGGCTCAGATACATCGACGACATTTTTATCTTCTGGAAGGGTAGCTCAGAGTCCTTCTCGGCCTTTGTCCAGACCTTGAATGTGAATGACTGGGGCCTATTTTTTACCTTTGAAATTCACCCCACCATGATTAATTTCCTGGATCTGACCATCTATAAAAGTGGGGACGGTAACATAGGCACTCGCCTTTTTCGCAAGAAGACAGCGACTAATAGTCTTCTGGGCTGGCAGAGCCATCACCCATTGTCCCTGAAACGTGGGATACCCAGGGGACAGTATCTCCGGGTACGGCGCAACTGCAGTAATCTGGGAGACTTCCGCCATGCCGCGACTGATCTGAAACATCGTTTTCAGCAACGTGGTTACCCCCTCCCAGTTCTGCAACAATCATATCAACATGCCATGGGTACAGAAAGAAAATCTCTTCTTACCCCTAAAATTAAACAGAGTGTTCCTGATGTTGTCCGCATTATTGCAAACTTTGATGACGCATCAGGTCCGGTCAGGGAGATTTTATCCACATACTGGGGCATACTACAAGCGGATCCAGATGTTGGACATCTAGTGGGGGACCACCCTGAGATCACCTACCGTAGGGGTAGGAACATCAGGGACCGTCTGGTCCACAGCCTGTATGCGCCATCTGCCCAAACCTCCCACTGGTTAAATCATCCCCTAAAAGGGACATTTCGATGTGGGAAATGCATTGCCTGCAATTCTATTCTGACAGGGAATAGTTTTAGAAGTACACGTACGTCACGCAGTTACAACATCAGGACCTTTATCAACTGCAAGTCCACTGGCCTGGTATACCTGGCAACTTGTGACTGCGGGGTTCAATATGTGGGCAAGACCCTGCGAGAATTTCGCAGACGGATCGGCGAGCACCTGAACGATATACGCAATGGTGCGGATACGTCCATTGCCCGGCACGTCACGGATCAACATAATGGTGCAGAAGGCCATGTTAAATTCCAAGGCGTCGAGGTCATCAAGCCCTCCGTTCGTGGCGGTGACCTTGATAAACGTCTTCTGCAAAAAGAAGCGCAGTGGACCTTCCGTTTGGGTACTATGCGACCTCACGGCCTTAATGATCACATATCATATGTATCTTTCCTGTAGATTTAATTTTTTACCATCTTATATGCATGTAGCAGTTTGGTATATTGCTACAGGATAGACATTCTAGATTCATATGATTATGCAGCATCCTTTCAATGCAGTGTAATTCATACACTGCGTTGGAGTAATGGGCTGTTTATATTACACATAGTGTACCCTTGGATGCAACTGATATCTCTGTGGATTCATGTGCTTCATATATCCCTGGGCTGATAACATTGACAATAATTTGTATTCAAATACAGCCTTATTATTGATATGCATTTGCCTGTTAGTGTATCCACCTCGCATTATTCATCAGCTGGATAGGTATCATTTTTATGATACATTGTTGCGACTTTTTCCATCTTTATTGCCCCTTGTATTATCGGGGTATACTCTATACATTTGGTACCTTGTTTTCCTTCTTCATGTCTTCCATCAAGCCTCCCCCTTCTTTAAGATATATTATCCGCCTGTATTATATTCCCTGTACTCCGGTGACTTAGCATCATCTCGGACGAGGTGCCAGCGCTTGTGGATGTGGATCGGTCGATGCGCACGGGGGGCGTGGCCTATCGGCACGCCCATTACCCGGCGCTCCGATTCCATTGGCTCCTCTCCTTTCAGGCGGGGTGTCTGAAGCCTGTAAATAGCGGAGCAGTCGGCGGGCGCCTCACGGCCGCCCAAGTGCCGGAGACGCTGTGTGCACGTGCATTCAATCGTGCACAGCGTCATGTCTGTATTGTCTTGCTTGCTTTAGGGTATTATTTATGGGCTCCTGATGACTATGAAGAAACGCGTCGAGCCATTTAATATTCCCATCTCTTTAGGCAGGCATTTATGTTTATTGCACTATTAGGCTTCCGTCCTGGAGTGAGCATTTTGACACTGACCCAGATGAGGGGGACGTGCCCAAATGAAATAATATTATAATTGCTCTACTTCAGTGGAGTGCATAACCCATCTTGGCGCTTATTGTTGAGAAGCACCAACTTTTTTGATTGGGTGTATGCACTCTCATTTGTGTTTATCCCCATCAGCCATCCTACCAGCCTTGTTGGCTGTTCATTGGCATTCCCAACACCTTACCAGTTGGTTTTGGTGTATGGATTGGAGGCTGATTAGGGTAGTACTAGTCACATTTAGGTTTAATTTAGAATATTTCCCCGCTTTCTTTTAACTATTAAAACAAATAAAGTTTTTTGTTTTCTTTTAGCACCACAAACTTTTCTGTGATCCACGTTTACAAATAATACAAAGCGAATCACCTAATATTCGGATTCGCTTCGCAGTTGAAAATTTCCAAGATTCGATACGAATCAACAAATCGACGAATCGCTTTGCTCATCTCTAATATATATATATATATAAAATATAAATATATATATATATATATATATATATATATATATATATATATATATCCTTTTACATAAATACTAGGGAAGCGTTGGTCTACTGAGATAATTTCTTTTAATAACCAAGGTGTATTAATGAGACTTAACACTTTGGAATAAAATTCATAAATTCTGAATTCTAATGCAAAAAAAAATAAAAAATTGCTATGTAAAGTCTGATAAATATTCCGGGATATTTACTTCTCTAGCAAAATGTCCTCAGAGGAAATAACGTATTGTATTTGAATTATTACAGAGGTTCTGCTGTAACGCTCTGCATAGTAATCAGTATTTTTAAAAAAAGCCTCAATTTTACCAACCACAATATTTTAATTAAGACTTGTGGTTTTGTACATTGCATCTCAGAGGAAATTACTTATGTAAAACTGACAGAACACTCGCTTGCGTGCTGGGATAAACAAATTATAGAGAAAAACTCAAACGGCGCTTTGCTGTTTTTGCACACTGTTTCTATCTAATTGAATAGATCATCTTGTGGTTTTGTTCCCAGCCTTGGCTTTAAATGCTGTTGCCAGGTCTAAATTAATTGCATGATTAAAGGGATCACAGTCGAACTGAGGTTAACCTCCATTGATAATGTAACAATGTGGAAACAATGCAAAGTTTCTTTCTTGTTTACAGTCTCTTTGTTTGTAGGTGATAGCTGTGAGACACTAAAGACACAATACCAATGGATCAGTGTGGAAGTCTGGAAATTGTACTTAAAACTATCTTTATTTTGCTACTAGTATTATAGTAATAAGATATTGCTCTCCTCTCTGCTCGGTAACTCTGGTAGTCTGTTCCAGCAGAGGACCGGACTACCGGAGTTACCGTATGCAGCATAGCCGGAAACAGTCGGCACTGCTGGATCTCCATTCTCTGTAATAGGAATCCAGCAGTGCCCAACAGTGTCCAGCTATGGTGAATATGTTAACTCTGGTAGTCTGCTCCTCTGCCAGAACAGAGGTACCAGAGTTACCGAGCGGAGATATGAACAAAGCCTAACAGGTGAAGCTTTTTAAAGGGTTTTCCTTGACTTTGATATCAAAAGTTCTACTTATAGGATAAGCCATCAGTATCAGATTGGATAGGGGTTAAACTGCCAGAACCCTAAATGTTCAGCTGATTGAAGAATACAATTGTAATGGCTGTGCCTGGTATTGCAGTTCAATCTCATTCACTGAAATGGGACTGAGCTGCAAATCCCCTCAGTACCTTAAACAGCCAATGACAAATGTATGGCGCTATGATGTACAAAGAATGAAGCGACCATGGCACTTGTTGGAGCACCATGGCCCCTTCAATCATCTGATCGATGGGGATGCTGGAAGATGAAGCCCAGCTGATCTGTCTATTCCAAGGATAGACCATAAATCTAATGGCCCAGGAAAACCCCTTAAACTACAGTTCAGTAATTGGTGTTGTGACATAGCTAAGGGACACAGACGCAACACATTGTGGCACATGTACTGCATGTGTAGGTGCATTAATGTACTAATGCTGTGTTTTACTACTGTGGTAAATTGCCAGGCGTTACAGAATAGTGAATAGAATTTTTAGACTGAAGGCAGAATAGACTAGCTGAATTAATACAATTGGTTGCTTAATAGTATGGCATTTCTGTGGGCCCCTATTCTTTTTGGTGCCAATAAGCACCCATAATTGCATTGATAAATTTGGTTCCACTGAACTCTAAAGTTCATAGAACATGGCCAGGAGTTGTTTTCTCACTTTCACAAGAAATTAGAAGTGTATGGTGAGGGGAGTTGTAATACGTATCTGCATCTTAGTGTCTGGATCAAACAAGGAGCATGGTGGCAGGAATAAATGTACAATTCAATAGGCTTCTGCAAAGTTATATGGTAAGAGCAAGTAAAGTCTGTTATTTGCACTTGGTATGGCTCAGTTTTCTGCACATTGTATTCATTTCCTGAATAATCATATTTTTTTCATGTCATCTAATTAGACAAGTGTGAAGCACCAGAAATGCCAATGAAAGACTGATATCTATTTTTTTTAATTCTGATGCTTTGGCCATGGAAAAAGACTTAAAAAAGGCTGAAACATTTAAAAAAATGAATTAAAGAGTCTCATCCTATTTAAACTAATCATATTGCCTGGTAATCCTGTAAGCCTGGATCATTGATCATTCTGATTAAAACAATACCTTTCTTTTGTCGGTATGCTAAACAGCCACAGAGATATCTTTATTTTTATTCATATGCAAATGAGCAGATTTGAGCACCAAGGTTGGGGCTGAATTTTTGGAACAGTGCTTTTGTAACACACTCTGTATATTTTCCCCTTCCCTTGATTGACAAGGCTAGACATCAACATGCTGAGCACAGATCTGTGTCCTAGAGCTGTGTTCTAGAATGCACATATCATATACACTACTTACTATAACCTTATCATGATGAGAAGAGTGTTTTTTTATACTTAGAAATCTAATAGTTGTTACCAGTGCCTTTATAATCATATGTGCCTGTGAATAATCCAGTAATATGTATTAGCTTTCTAAACATAGAAAACCTCTACCTTCTCAACATGGTAAGACTATAGTAAGTATACGCTATGACACATTTGTAAGAAAAAGCTTTTCCCTCAGCATGCTGATTTATAGCCCTGTCAATCAAGAGGAGGGGGAGTGTGCAGAGGACAGGGGTGTTGCCAATAAAAGTGCTTCAAGGATTTAGCCCCACCCCCTGGTGCTCCAAGTTGCTCCTATGCATTTGAATAAAACACATATCTCTACAGCTATTGTTTTAATCAGCATGATCAACCCTACCAAGCAGTATGCTTGGTTTAATATGGTTGATCTTGCTGACAAATTTTCTTTAAATAGACATAAGCCTTTCACTGGATTCTCCAGTGGCTTGGTCTTATCTGTTTGGATTTCAGTTGAAACAGGTGGACACTTGCAACAAAAAGCACAGAGGCTGGCCAGTGGTGCATATGGTTCTTGAGGTTGAACTGTACACTGTGTGCAGAATTATTAGGCAAGTTGTATTTGAGAGGATTCTTTTTATTATTGAACAACAACTATGTTCTCAATCAACCCAAAAGACTCATAAATATCAAAGCTTCATATTTTTGGAAGTTGGAGTGTTTTGTTTTAGATTTGGCTATCTTAGGAGGATATCTGTTTGTGCATGTAACTATTACTGTGCAGAATTATTAGGCAACTTAATGAAAACCAAATATATACCCATATCACTTGTTTATTTTCACCAGGTAAACCAATATAACAACACAACATTTAGAAATAAACCTTTCTGACATTCAAAAACAAAAAAAAAAAAAAATCAGTGACCAATATAGCCACCTTTCTTTACAATGACACTCATAGATTCTGTCAGTTGCTTGATCTGTTTATGATTAACATTGCGTGCAGCAGCCACCACAGCCTCCCAGACACTGTTCCGAGTGGTGTTTTCCCTCCCTGTAGATCTCACATTTTATGAGGGACCACAGGTTCTCAATGGGGTTCAGATCAGGTGAACAAGGGGGCCATGTCATTATTTTTTCTTCTTTTAGACCTTTACTGGCCAGCCATGCTGTGGAGTATTTGGATGCATGTGATGGAGCATTGTCCTGCATGAAAATCATGGTTTTTCTTGAATTATACCGACTTCGTCCTGTACCACTGCTTGAAGAAGGTGTCTTCCAGAAACTGGCAGTAGGTCTGGGAGTTGAGCTTCACTCCATCCTCAACCTGAAAAGGTCCCAAAAGTTCATCTTTGATGATACCAGCCATACCAGTACCCCACCTCCACCTTGCTGGCGTCTGAGTCAGAGTGGAGCTCTCTGCCCTTTACTGATCCAGCCTTGGGCCCATCCATCTGGCCCATCAAGAGTCACTCTCATTTCATCAGTCCATAAAACCTTAGAAAAATCAGTCTTAAGATATTTCTTGGCCCAGTCTTGACGTTTTATCTTATGTTTCTTGTTCAAAGGTGGTCGTTTTTCAGCTGTCCTTACCTTGGCCATGTCCCTGAGTATCGCACACCTTGTACTTTTTGATACTCCAGTAACGTTGCAGCTATGGTATGGTAAAACTGGTGACAAATGGCATCTTGGATGCTTCACGCTTGATTTTCCTCAATTCATGGGCAGTTATTTTGCGCCTTTTTTTTTCAACACGCTTCTTGCGACCCTGTTGGCTATTTGCCATGAAATGCTTGATTGTTCGGTGATCACGCTTCAAAAGTTTGGTAATTTTAAGACTGCTGTATCCTTCTGCAAAACATCTCACAATTTTTTACTTTTCAGAGTCTGTGAAATCTCTCTTCTGACCCATTTTGCCAAAGGAAAGGAAGTTGCCTAATAATTAAGCACACCTTATATAGGGTTGTTGATCTCATTAGACCACACCCCTCCTCATTACAGAGATGCACATCACCTGATATACTTAATTGGTAGTTGGCTTTCAAGCCTATGCAGCATGGAGTAGGACAACATGTATAAAAAGGATGATGTGATCAAAATACTCATTTGCCTAATAATTCTGCACACGGTGTATTCTGCTTGTAATTCATTGTGGTATTTGCTTTTTTAGATTTTATATTTGATTAATTTCCCCAGGATGGGAAAAAATTGCCAAGGGTTGCATGTTTGCAAAAGTTGTCAACCACTGGTTTATAAGAATGAAATCAGATTTATTACCTCTAGAGCGAACAAGAACAAGATAAAAAAGGGTTTTCCGAGACTGATGACCTATCTTCTAAGTCTTGAAATGGCTAAAATATAGATAATCTTTATTAAATATGTATGCAATATAAAAAATTGAGATGAAAAACATCACATAGAAAATGCAGTTCACACCCGAGGGATTCCAATACTCTGAGTAAATAGGGATACAATACAATAGTGCAGCACAGGACATAGCCTATATCTGTATATTCTAACACATATCACCCTCTTTCAAAGAGATAGCTAATAATAGTCTTTTTTAAATAGTACTCATATGTGGGACAATCACCTCAGGAGGACCGCATACCTCGACGCGTGTTTCGGCAACACCTTCATCTGGGGGCCCCGTGCTGCACTATTGTATTTAATAGTACTTTACTACTGCTGCACTATTGTTTTTAATATCACTTTACTACTATCTTATAGTTTACTGATTTGCAGTAATCACATTTCTCTCTGTACTGAGAGTATTGGAATATTATCCCACAGGTGTGAACCGCATTTTCTATGTGATGTTTTTCGTCTCAATTTTTTATATTGCATACATATTTAATAAAGATTATCTATATTTTAGCCATTTCAAGACTCAGTTTTTTGTGTAGGTTTGGTGGTCAATGTTGAGTTTCCTTTCATTGAGGGGTTTAGATGTTGCTCATTACATTGTTGAGGCTACTATTTCTCTTTATGATCTGTAACAGGGGCATAGCTATAGGGGAAGCAGGGGAAGCGCCTGCTTTGGGGCCCAAACTCATAAGGGGCCCACCCAGAAGGATAACTAAAATATTTTATTGTCTGCACTCCCTCAACAGTGTTATACAATGACACTATAAGAAACAGACGGAGTCTCGTTAAAAGAGTTATCTTGACTAGCCACAGGAGCGGGGGTTGCATGGGAGAAGAGGGTTTGATCGCTGGTGCCTTCTCACAGCTTACCATGCACAGCGCTGTACAATGTATAGTGGCTGTGCTTGGTATTGGAGCTCAGCCCCATTCACTTCAATGGGGCTAAGCTTTGCCTAGGTCATGTGACCGATGAATATGTTGAAACTGGCCTAGGAAAAGTTGTGAGATGTCACGGTACTAACAGGAGTGCTGGTGCTTTCTCAAATAGCTGATCAGCGGGGTTTTTGGGTGTTGGATCCCCACCAATCAGATACTTATGACTTATCCAGAGGAAAGGTCATCAGTAGTAAAATCTCGTAAAAAAACCCTTAAAGTGTAACTACAAAAATGACACTTAAAATGTGCACACACACATTGGGTAACCTTCATATTTTGCTATTTTGTAACCTTTATCTGTAGTTAGGTGAAGAAACCACACGCATGGAGTAAACAGTTAATAGTTTGAACATACAACATAGTCATCCTTCATTAGACGTCCACTAAAAGAAAACACAATTCTGCTATTGTTTTATCTTAGAATTTATAACTAACCATCGTCTAATTTGTGATTAATTCCCAGGCCTGTGGATGCAAATATTTAATGGTTACAAAAGCTAAAAGCAGAATAAATCTCTTTGTGTGACACTGATGGAAATTGACAGCTAGTGTGCAGGCACCATGCAAGCCTCCCTGTTTCAGCAATTCTGGGTATAAACATCATTATCTGGTGCCTTAATGCTGACAGATTTTATGTGCAATGAATTGGCTAGATGCAATATAAAATTTGTGTACATTGGGCAAATTCTCATATCCTAATCAAGCCAATTAAAAATGAATGACAAAGAGGTTAGTAAGATGACAGCGATGTTGTATCAGTGACAATTAATTAGGGTTATAATGCACTATGCTGATGAGGTGTGTGGCAAATATGTATGAAATAATGAATCTCATGTTTACAAAGTAGCATTGTGTCAAATGTGCCATTGTTTGAGCATCTCAATATTTGGCTTCATGACGCATTGTTTGTTTCTTAAATTCAATTCAAATCATATGACAAATAATGTGAAAGCAATGTAAACAATTTGACTTAAAATATATGTAGCAATACGAGCAAAAACAATACTCAACAAGCAAAGAAGAGAAAATATTATAGGGGCCGTTTATGAATAATACACAACGTATATATTATTATAATTAAAGGTGATAGAATCACTCAAAATTCAATTCAGGTATAATCTGTCGACTGATTAAATTTGGGCCAGATTCAATTTATTATTTCGGATCTGAAGTGCTCTAATTGGTCTCTCTCTCCAATTAGATGGGTACGGCCACATTAGTCAGGTTTCCTGATCCAGTTTTGGAAGTCAAAATCATGAGATTATAAAAAGACTATAAGACAGATATGACTTTTTTCTTTTTTTAATTTACTCATGGCTTTGGCTTCCAAAACGGCATCAAGAAACCTGACTATGTGGCTGTACCCTATAAGATTGAATTCACCCATAATGTTTTGCAGCATTTTTATTGCCGTTCTTAACAGAGTGGTTCTTCTTAACTCAAATTATAGGCAATTTTCCCATGAGCTTCTCTATAGGAATTGAAAAACACAAAAAAGGATATTTTAGATGCTGCTCAAAAAAAAAATACTACTGAAATTGCTTGTTTGTAAAAACACTACAGAAATTAAGCTTTTTTTACAAGAATGTAGAAACACTGTAAAACTTGTATAATGCGTACAGTACCTTTGTATTCTTCTTATATATTTCATATAGTTCTGTACATGTACATCTCTATGCGTATCTTCTCTATATGCATATCTTAAAGGGGTTGTGTCACTTCAGCAAATTACATTTATCATGTAGAGAAAGTTAATACAAGCCACTTACTAATGTATTGAGATTGTCCATATTGCCTCCTTTACTGGCTGAATTCATTTTTCCATCACATTATACACTGCTCATTTCCATGGTTACAGCAAACCTGCAACCCAGCAGTGGTGGCCTTGCTTGCACACTGTAGGAAAAAGTACAAGCCTATGTGCGCTCCTGCGGTCTCGGCCATCAGAGAGGCCAGTACTTTTTCCTATGGTGTATAAGCACAAAAAGTACCAATCCGGCATCACTGACTTAAATTGTGTTTCATGCTGGATACGTCTTACTCCGTATCTCATCACACACTCAAAAGCACTGCTTGCAGCACTTTTATGTGTGTCACAGGAACTCAATGAAACAGAACGGAATGCATTCTGGTGCACTCCGATCCATTCTCTTCAGTCCAGTTTTGTTCCCATTGACAATGAATGGGGACAAAACTGAAGTGTTTTACTCCGGTATTGACATCCCATGATGGATCTCAATAGCAGAAAGGGAAAGCGCAGATGTTAAAGTAGCCTAAAATGCACCAGAGTGATTCAAGCATATTTAAAATAAGTGGACTTGATCACACAGACCTGGGTCTTTGGGGTGGTGATCAAATAAAGAAATGTTGGATTTTAGATCCCCAAAACAATGCAACAGTGCAATTTATCTAAGTTTCCATGACTATAAGTGGTGTTTTGTTATTCTCACTATATTTTATTATATTATTTTTAATAATGTTATACATCGAAACCTGTATAGTGTAGGTGGTTTAGATACAGTTGAAAATCCACCATGGTCCAGACCTGCATCAGCGAGGAATAGAGAAGCAGTAAGAAAAGACTTTTTTTTTTCAAATGTGTTTTCACACTTCACAATTGCTATATAGTAACGTAGTAACAAAGTTTGTAATGCTAAAAAAAGACTTCTGTCCATTAGTGTTGATCGAGCACCGTGATGCTCAGGTGCTCTGGTCGAACACTAGGTGGTGCCCGAGTGCTCGGCCGAGCACCCGAGCACGATGGAAGTCAATGGGAGAACCCAAGAACTAAACCAGTCACCCCCTGCTCTGAAGAAGGGAGGGTGTCTGATTCATAGGGAAAGATGAGAAAATGGTTGAAACACCACTGAAATGGTTTGGGAGCAGCATGACGAGGATGTCTGGATGCATCTTGGACTCCAAAGTCGCTGCTGGGAAAAAAGTTGTCCGAGTATTACGTCACTTTTATGGAATGACAATAATACCCCCCAAAACCCAAAAAATGTTGCCTTGATTAGCGGCAAAAAAAATAGCAACGGATGTCAGGTATATTGGATATAGTAACATTATAATGCACACGCAACACAGGCAATGTCGCCTTGATAAACGGTAGAAAAAATAGCAACGGATATCAGGTATATAGGATACTGTAACGTTATAATGCAGATGCAACACAGGTAATGTCGCCTTGATTAATGGCAGAAAAAATAGCAACGGATGTCAGGTATATAGGATACAGTAACGTTATAATGCAGACGCAATACAGGTAATGTCACCTTCATTAACGGCAGAAAAAATAGCAACGGATGTCAGGTACATAGGATACAGTAATGTTATAATGCAAACGCAACACAGGAAATGTCGCCTTGATTAACGGCATAAAAAATAGCACCGGATGTCAGGTATATAGGATACTGTAGCGTTATAATGCAGACGCAACACAGACAATGTCGCCTTGATTAATGGCAGAAAAAATAGCAACGGATGTCAGGTATATAGGATACTGTAATGTTATAATTCAGACGCAACACAGGTAATGTCGCCTTGATTAACGGCAGAAAAAATAGCAACGGATGTCAGGTATATAGGACACTGTAACGTTATAATGCAGACGCAAAACAGGAAATGTCGCCTTGATTAACGGCAGAAAAAATAGCACCGGATGTCAGGTATATAGGATACTGTAATGTTATAATGCAGACACAACACAGGCAATGTCGCTTTGATAACGGCAGAAAAAATAGCAACGGATGTCAGGTATATTGGATATAGTAACATTATAATGCAGACGCAACACAGGTAATGTTGCCTTGCTTAACTGCAGAAAAAATAGCAACGGATGTCAGGTATATAGGATACAGTAACCTTATAATGCAGACGCAACACAGGTAATGTCGCCTTGATTAGCAGCAAAAAAAAAATCGGAACGGATGTCAGGTATATAGGATATAGTAACGTTATAATGCAGATGCAACACAGGAAATGTCGCCTTGATTAACGGCAGAAAAACTAGCAATGGATGTCAGGTATATAGGATACAGTAATGTTATAATGCAGACGCAACACAGGTAATGTCGCCTTGATTAACGGCAGAAAAAATAGCACCGGATGTCAGGTATATAGGAACTGTAGCGTTATAATGCAGACGCAACACAGACAATGTCGCCTTGATTAACGGCAGAAAAAATAGCAACGGATGTCAGGTATATAGGATACTGTAATGTTATAACTCAGACGCAACACAGGTAATGTCGCCTTAATTAACGGCAGAAAAAATAGCAACGGATGTCTGGTATATAGGATACTGTAATGTTATAATGCAGACGCAACACAGGCAATGTCGCTTTGATTAACGGCAGAAAAAATAGCAACGGATGTCAGGTATATTGGATATAGTAACATTATAATGCAGACGCAACACAGGTAATGTTGCCTTGATTAACTGCAGAAAAAATGGCAACGGATGTCAGGTATATTGGATATAGTAACATTATAATGCAGATGCAACACAGGTAATGTCGCCTTGATTAACGGCAGAAAAACTAGCAACGGATGTCAGGTATATAGGATACAGTAATGTAATAATGCAGATGCAACACAGGTAATGTCGCCTTTATTAAAGGCAGAAAAAATAGCAATGGATGTCAGGTATATATTATACAGTAACGTTATAATGCAGACGCAACACAGGTAATGTCGCCTTAATTAACGGCAGAAAAAATAGCAACGGATGTCTGGTATATAGGATACAGTAATGTTATAATGCAGATGCAACACAGGTAATATAGCCTTGATTAACGGCAGAAAAATAGCAAGGATGTGTGGTATATAGGATACAGTAATGTTATAATGCAAACGCAACACAGGTAATGTCACCTTGATTAACGGCAGAAAAAATAGCAACAGATGTCAGGTATATAGGATACAGACACGTTATAATGCACATGCTGGGTCTTTGGGTCTTTTCAACAAAAAACTAGCCCTGCCTAGCCAATTTCTATCCCTACACTATCTGTCCCTACTTGCAGCAGCTCTCCCTGACTCGGCCTGAGCCGGGTCACATTTCACTGGGTGCTATATATCACCCGATGACGCATTCCCGGACAGCCTATCAGTGTAATGCCAGTAGCCAACATGGCTACTGGCATTACAGTGAATGCCAGTACCTCGCCGGACGCTAATTGGCTAATTAGCGTGCAGGGAGGGGACTCGAGCATGGCGCTCGTATTCGGCCGAGCATGCTCGCTCAACACTACTGTCCATCCATTTCAACCTGTTATCCTGCAATTTTTTTAATGAATGTTACACATTTCTTAGCATACGGTTTACACTAGAGATGAGCGAATCATCCAAAATTCACTTCGACAAATATCCGTCGAACTTTTCAAGTTTCGTACCTCATACGAATCTATTCGGCGAAGCTTACAAATCATACGTTATTATGTGGTGTTTTGCGAACATTCGCACACTAATAACGAACGTACAATTGTTAAAGGTACGCAAGTTATGTGAACACATACGCATGAGCGTACAAATTGCGTATGAAAAAGACAGGCTTTGTTGGAATGGTGGAGCAGGAGGAAAGCTCTGAGTCTGACCCTGGCTACATGATACTGTATCAGCAGATGACAGCAGATCATCCGGCTATGATTGAGATGAGTGTGCCATCCACTCCACTATCTCATCCACTTTCTCCTCCACTACAATTTTGCGCCTTGGTGGGTTAGCTTGGTGGAACAGTGGGCAACTATTGCAAATTTTAAAAGTAGAAGCTCCGGCTACAGGTCCTTTGGCACTGCTGCCCTGTGCCACCTTCTTCTTTTTTGGAGCTCGAGGTCTGGCTGGAACTCTTTTGCTTTTCCATGCCAGACATTTTTCAGTAGACTGTGGCCCTGCAGCTGGTCTTTGTCTCTCTCCCTGTCTCTTTACCTATATATCTTCATGTCTCTCCCCCTGCATGATTAATTATTAGCCCTACACTGGCCCTGCACTTGCCCTGCAGTATCCCTGATATGTGCAATATGGATTCCCAGAACAATTACACCCCAATTGTAAAAAAACAGTTCTCTGTCTTTCAGAACTTCACAGACAGTGCTTTTGCTCATCTCAGCAGTCTCAGCACAACTGATGCATCACTGGCTTACCAAGCCTGAGCCAATCAGAGAAAGTCCTTCCCACTAGGTCAGATGACCGCTTTCCTCTCGGGCTTTATGCCGCTCGAATAACTAACAGTAAAAGATCGCTAATTAACTGAATTCATACACATCAGCGTATAAAGTAACTTATACGTAACATTCGTGTACAATTTATCGGACAAGTACGTAGTGAATGCGTAGAAAGCTTTAAGAACATTTTCAAATCTAACGAAGCGAATCTCAAAACATCCGGATTCGCTTTGCAGCTGAAAATTTCTAAGATTTCAAATCTACGAAGCGGTGAATAGATTTGCTCATCTCGAGTTTACACGAGGGGGCAATAATTGGTATACAATATTATTATGTTTCCCAATCCCACATTTTCCTTTATTATATGTGTTATTCTACATAAGTATGCACTAAAAATGATTTATTTGCAACAAATCACAGCAGCAAAGTGTAATAAGTGTTTTTTTTTATAAATTTTTTCTCTTTTCCGAGCATCCATCACAAAAACATTTTTCATAACCATATGGAGTATTTGTTATTCTTTTAATGTACGTAGTAAAGATATTTTAAAGATGATATTTCTCTCCAGTGCAGTGGCAACGGTTACGGTATATTATGTATCCCGAGCTGCATTTCAAAATTACTGTTTCCACCTAAGGTTTTCTTTTCATACTTACCTCCTGCTGGGCTCTACTCCAGTGCCTTTATTGCATTCTTCCCTGCTCTGGTGAACATATGCACCGGTCTATATTAACATTGCCCCACTTTGATATCCTTTCTTATCTCTCGAAGGTGAAGTGCATCCTGTTGATTTGCACAAACTTCTGTCACCATTAGACGTTGCTAGCAGGGCTACGGATATATATATATAACAGTGTCTTCATAATGCCATACATGGGGCATGACTGTTTAGTGATCGATCTTATGCAGTAGTTAAGCAAAGGGACGTACAAACAGAGCAGTCGTTACATTACAATGCCACACCAAAGGCATTTCTGCTGAAACATGCAAGGGTAGATTATACTTGTAGTGGTACTGTCTACATTCTGTGATGGCATTGAGCAGAGTATACGGATCTCATAGGGTCCCATAGAAAAACTTAGTATGGACCCTCCTGTGCCACCAATTTCCCAATACACTTGGTCAAACACTTCAAGACAATGCTGAATAATGATTTTTATTAGTAAGCAGAAACATTTTTTTATATAAAAAAATTGTAATTAAAAAAAAAGTCAGCCTATCCACATTATATGAACCAGTGCATCAAAAATATGCAAATCTGAATAGCAAATCTCTCAATGTATTTACACCAGGCCACTGGCATAAATACATTGATAAATTCTCCAGCTTCACAACACATATTACAAAACTGTTTGCCTGCAGTCACCATTAAGGGGGAACTCATGGCATAGGAGTTCATATAGTGCAATGGAAGCTATAATGATATCATTACACTGAGCTCCCCTAGTGGCAGCTGCAAGAAAAAACAGTGTTTTTATCTTTGAACTGAAGAAGAAGAGAAAAAGGAGATCCATAGATACGTGCGGGCAACCTCCCCCCTCTTCTCCCGGGCCCTGTAGCAGTCGCATACACCACTGCTTGTACTTATAAGTATTTGCAGCATGCCCAACAGAGGGGAAAGGGTAGGAGTGGTGATGGTGGCACTGATGGTGGTAGTAATTACTCACTATGATGCTCTACAGGCTGGGCAGTGATGAGAGGGGTGCATATTTTATTCCCCTCAAGATACACTGGTTTTGGACCCCTCTGCCTGGTGGTTTTGGGGGTTCAAAACAGCGGTCCCTGAAGTGAGAGGCAATGCAGTACTGAGGTGATGCAGATATTGCATACATTGGTGTTGCTGGCCTGGCTTGCACACTACATGAAAAGGTGACGGCCTCTCCAGTGGCTGCACATAGGGTGGTGCGTTTTCCTATAGTGTGCAAGCACAACCCCCACTGCTGGGTTGCAGGGTGGTCGTAACCATGGAATCAAGGAGTGTATAATTTGATGGAAAAATGAATCCAGCCAACAAAGGATACAATATGGACAATCACAATACATTAGTAAGTGCCTTATATTAACTTTCTCTACATAATAAATGCTATTTGCTGATGTGACACAACCCCTTTAATCTCACATTAATGGGAACCTGTCACCTAGAAAATGCATATTACACCGCCGGCATAAAATCTGTAGCATGATTCCAAAGTTGTCTTTGTCTTTGCTGTGCGATGTGCCAAAAGTAACTGTTATTCAACTGCCCACTCTATGTAAATTTGGGTCGCTTAAGTCAAGGGGGCTGCTGCTTTCTCACTTCAAGTCATGCTCGCAGCACCCACTTTCCTCCCTTTAGTGTTTGATTGATAGAATTTCCCATTCCCTCAACGCTGGACTCTTGAACGGATTTGAGCGCGTGCACTGTGTCCCCGCAATGCCGCTCCGTGTTTCCTTTAAGCTGCACCGCCCCTTCCCTCCCTGGAGCGCAGGGAGCTGCAGTCCTGTCATTCACTCACCGCTCAGCTCCCTGCGCTCCTCCCCTTCTTCAGGCGCGCTGTGAATGGTGAAACTGGGAGATTTCTCCCTGCTCCACCATTCAGCCTGCAGACACGATCTCGCTGCCGGCCTGTATGGGTGGAGCCTGTAGCCCAGGAATCTGATTAAACTCCGCCCACCCAGTCTGCAGAGCGATCTGTGTCTCCAGTGAAGAGAGGACTTCAGGAACGGGACAAGATGAGTAGGTGCTGTGTTTTGTTTTGTTTTAATACAGGGCACAGATGGCATTTCCACTACAAAGGAGGCACAGTGGACATTTCCACTACAAAGGGGGCACAGTGGACATTTCCACTACAAACGGGGCACAGTGGACATTTCCACTACAAAGGGGGCACAGTGGGCATTTCCAGTACAAAGGGCGCACAGTGGACATTTCCACTACAAAGGGGGCACAGTGGGCATTTCCAGTACAAAGGGGGCACAGTGGGCATTTCCACTACAAATGGGGCACAGTTGGCATTACTAATAAAATGTGGGTACAGTTGGCATTGCTAATAAAAGGTGGGTACAGTGGGCATTACTACTTCAAAGGGGGGCACAGAGGGCATTACTATTAAAAAGGCTGGACAGGGAGCATTACTACCATAGAGGGGGTACAGAGGGTATTATTATTATAAAGGGGCCACAGACAGCATTACTACTATAAAGGGGACACAGAGGGCTTTACTACTGTGAAGGGGGCACAATGGGCATTACTACTGTGAAGAGGCCACAATGGGCATTACTACTGTGAAGAGGGCACAATGGGCATTTCTACTGTGAAGGGGCACAGTGGTCATTACTACTATAAAGGGGGCACAATGGGCATTACTACGTGAAGGGGGCCCAGAGGTCTTAACTACTGTGGTGGGGGCACAAAGAGGATATTTCCACTGTTAAAGGGGCACAGATGTGTCTGCCCCTGTGTGTGTCTGTCATTCTGTGTGCGTCTGTCCTCCTGTGTGTGTCTGTCCTCCTGTGTGCGTCTGTCCTCCTGTATGTCTGCCCCTGTGTATGTCTGTCCCCCTGTGTATGTCTGTCCTCCTGTGTATCTGTCTTCCTGTGTGTCTGTCCTCCTGTGTGTCTGCTCACCTATGTGTGTCTGTCCCCCCGTGTGTGTGTCCTCCTGTGTGTGTCTGTCCTCCTGTGTGTCTGTCCTCCTGTGTGTGTCTGTCTCTGTGTGTCTGTCCCTGTGTGTCTCTGTGTGTGTCCCTGTCCCTGTGTGTGTCACTGTCAACATGCGCACTGTGTTCCTATGTCTTGACACAGCTGTATCAGGATGTTCTGTGGGGGCAAGAAGAAGAAGACAGAAGAGGAGGCAGCGCCGCCAGCATGGAGTCCATGGGAGAGGCACAGGGAGGCACACTAAGAACACAGGTAACACTACCACATGAACTACACTAGTGTTATCTGTGGTTTTACATAGTACTGCAGGTAACACTACCACACGATCTACACTAGTGTTATCTGTAGTTTTACATAGGACTGCATGAAACACTACTGCATTTTGTGTACTCAGATAGCCATGACTGTGTTATCTGTGCTGTTACATAGGACTGCAGGTAACATCTACTACATTATCTGTACTCAGAGAGCTATCAGTGTGCTATCTGTGATGTTACGTAGGACTGCAGATGATATCAATAACATTATCTGTACTTGTACCGCCCAAGATCTGGCTGGACAGTCTTGGAGTTCGGTGGCTACTTGGCTTTCATACTATTTTTTAATGGGAGAGGGGCGCCATTCAAATTTTTGCCTCAGGCAGCAGAAGAGCTAGAATCGGCCCTGGGCGAGAATATGTTTGAGCACCCGACATTGAGGGAATGCTAAGTCCTTTCAATCAAACACTAAAGGGCAGGAAGGGGGGCACTAAGAGCTTGACTTGAAGCGAGAAAGCTGCAGCCCCCATCTATCTATCTATCTATCTATCTACAACACTACACACACAAAAGAACAGCAGCACAAGTCACAGATGTAGTAATGGGTGCAATTCCTCCAGGCAAAGGATAATACGCCAATCTAGTAAAAACGAAAACGAGGCAGCACTCAGATGTAAAATTTGACAGACACTTTATTACCAAAAATGCAACGTTTCGTCCTACTCCATGAGGCCTTTCTCAAGCAAACTAGTGCAAACACACACAATATAAAGGCAAAGTAGGAGGGTTCACCAGAACATGTGACCCAATTATGCAAATACATAGTGACATCATATCAAGTGTCAAACATTATAAACAATGACCTTCAAGTGCAAAATCACAATCATGTACATGTAAAGTACAAAAATTCAAAGTGACATGATAGTGTACACACTATACGCCATAAATACATAAATAGTGTAAGCGTGAGTTATGTGAAAAACATCCAGTGCATAAAAACAACTGCATTGCAGTACTGTATGATAAAATCAACAACATCTATTGCAATATACCTGTATAAGAATAACGGTACCAGGGGAATAATCCAAGCCAAACATACTACCAATAGCGTCCCAACGTGTCCACTGCGCATGCGTTCGTATTGCGATCACGTGATTACCCGTCACGTGTGCAGATCACATGAGCAATGACGCACAACATTAGGTACTGGCGGAAGTAACTACCCCTGCAACTGTATCGTCATCTGCCCTCACTGCCCTTATATCATAATCTCCATACCGGAGCCCCGCACGCTAATCATAGAAGTGGCCCACATGGTGATACAGATAATGAGTTCAACATGACAGTCATACACGTAACTAGACTCTAGTACATTACATGGACCTCTCTACATATACCTATATGTTGGTCCACATCATATTCCACCATATGTAATCCATCAGTGACTCTAGCAATGTACTCCAGAGTCCAACATCCCCAAAAGAGGGATAACAGCTACTGCTGTGGGGTCAATCCTATGATGGATCGATAACCTAGTACCCCATGTGTGCGGTGTGTGACAAAGCCGCACACCGCCCACATGTATTACACTAGTTGCCCCCGAAAAAATCAGGACAATATCCCTGTTATATATGAGAGAATTACCCATGCATAAGTAAAACATATCATACTCATATGCGCCATGTGGTAAACAGCCTGTACTGGGTGTAAGGGCTTCCAGGGTAACAGTGTACACAAAAAACAAAATTACAAAAATAACAAAAACGTGTGTGGTTCCTTCGATGATTTCCCCCAATCCAATGATCTTGAGACATCATAGAGATCTCAGTTATCTAGAATAAAAGAGAATAAGAACATAAGTAAAAAGCTCATGATCAAAAGACGCATGGCACTAGTTGTCGCTCCCACCACTACATCACAAGAGGCGAACCTACATAGGCTTACTACCCAATATCTCCCTTATAGAAACATACTCAGATTGAAATCCACATTGACTCCATTTGGTCTCAACATACCCAATCTATAGATCCACTCCATTTCTCTACGTTTAAATATCAGCTCCCTATCTCCCCCTTTGTTCAAAGGGGGAACATGATCAATGATCATGAATCTGAGATCCTTTTCTACATGGCCGGCTTCAAGAAAATGACGGGGGACTGGAAGATCCCTTCGTTTCTTCCTAATGGAATATCTATGCTGTACAATCCTAGTTTTTACATCAAGGGTGGTTTCCCCTATATACCACGACTGACATGGACAGGTCACAATGTAGATAACGAAGGCAGAATCACAAGTTAAATAATGCCTAATTCCAAAGGCCTTCCCTGTGTTGGAACTCGTAAATGTTTCTGTCTTAATAAGATGACGAAAATTGATACAGGACAGACATGGAAAGCAACCCGTTCTCTTTGGTCCAATAAACCTCTGAACCAGGGGTGCCCTCCCAATCTCTCCTGAGTGCACCAGGGAATCCCTCAGATTAGAAGGTCTCCTATATGACAATAAGGGAGGTAACTGGAATTCATGTACCTGTCGCAAATTGACCGAGAGGATCGGCCAGTGCTTACGCAAAATATTCACGATACCGCCACTCTGTTCAGAGTAGGTAGAGATAAAAGGAATACGCGGAGGTTTCACTACACCTTCTGGTTTCTTTATGGCCAGAGACCCCTTTTGTATGTCACTAAGGTGGCGCCTAACTAATTTATTTGGATATCCTCTTGCATGGAATTTGGCCGCCATCTCTCCCAATCTCACCTCCTTCATCCTGGGGTCCCACTCAATTCTAGAGACCCGAAGTAACTGACTTTGTGGGAGAGAATTGATCATGGATCTAGGGTGAAAACTTTCATACCTCAACAGGCTATTGCAATCAGTTGGTTTAGAAAACAGGTCCATGATCAATCCTTCTCCCGTATTGCACACTAGTGTGTCCAAGAATTGAATAGACTCCCTTGACCACACCAATGTAAATTTAATGTCGGGATCAATGTTGTTTAGGTATGTGTGAAACTCATCAAGAGCCTCAGACGTTCCCTTCCAAATAAGGAACACGTCATCTATGTATCGCCACCATCCCAGCACAAGGCTGAAATGGGGTGACACATAGATGCTCTCCTCCTCCAAGTGGGCCATATATACATTTGCATAAGTGGGGGCCATATTAGACCCCATTGCGGTCCCGCGCTGCTGTATATAAAACCGATTTTTAAAGGCAAAATAATTCTTGCATAAAATCAAACGAAGTAGTGAGACAATGAAATCAATCACCTTTCCAGGTACATTGTCCCTCACAAGACATGTAGCAACTGCCCCCACACCCCTATCATGATTGATAGAGGTGTAGAGGCTAGTCACATCAAAGGAAGCCAAAATGACCGGTGTAGTCAAAACAACCCCGGATATCTTAGACAGAAAATCCCCCGTGTCTCTGATGTAAGATTTAGTCCCTACAACATACTGTCGTAGTACTCTATCCAAAAAAAGGCTGGTTTAGAGAAAACTGACTCCCGACCCGAGACAATTGGTCTGCCGGGGGGTTCACCAGACTCTTGTGACTCTTAGGGAGAATATATATAATTGGGGTCTTAGGATATTCCGTCCATAAGAAGTCATAAAGGTCCTGGTCTATAACCTCAAGGGACAAGGCTCGATCAAGGATCGCCCGTAATTGTCTCATCACACCAAACTTAGGGTCCACCTCCATGGCCTTATACACCTCCTCATCGGCCAGCTGTCTGACGATTTCAGTCTCATATCTGATAGTGTCCATCACCACCACCGCACCCCCCTTGTCCGCCGGTTTGATGGTGATGGACCCATCAGACCTCAATTCCTTAACAGCTGCCAGCCCTTTGGCATAGTCTTCAACATCTCGTGCCCATTTTTGGCGCTTCTTATTCCGTTGTTCTGTCCTAAATTTGTCAAAATGAGTATTGCAGGAGGATATGTATGCATCCCACTCATCCCCTGCCAGCAGCTCTTTCAACTGTTTTTCCGACTCCACCAATTTCAGAGTGGTCAAAGCCAAGTCCTTTTGTAGAAATTCAATATTTAGTAAAATCATGTCAAATGCATATTTGTTCGATATCTGGGTAAAACGAGTTGTGAAATCCAGATCCGTCGGGAAAAGATTAGGTCTAAGTTGCGACCTCATCCCCCGTGGTACACGGTGACTCTTATAATACTCACACAACGTAGTTAAATGCAGTTCCATAGAAATAACACGTTTTTTCTCAAGTTCAAATTTTTTCTTGAGATCCAATAGAGAAGGGGTAGTTAAAAAAGAGGCATCTCTAGTCATACCTTGTAGGATTCTGTCCTCATCTGACCTTGAGTAGGAGAAGACATCGTTCTATCTATCTATCTATCTCTAAATATAGTATGTCATTTATGTAATAGGAAGAATAATGTCTACAATTCCTTAGGGTGGGTTCCCACTAGCGTTATGCCATTCCGTTATAAGTTCAGTTTATAATGAAATGGCCAGACGGAATGCAAAACGGAAGCCTTTAAGAGGTATTGCGTTTTGCTCCATCCTACTAGAAGTCTATGGGCAAGCATAATGGATCAATCCTTTTTGCATTCCATCTGGCCATTCCGTTATATTCCATTATAAATGGAACCTATAATGGAATGACATAACGCTAGTGCGAACCCACACTTAATATGGCCCTACAATTTTGGGGGGGGCTTTATTAACCTGAACCACCAGAAAGTCTGTTGAATTGTTAAAATATTGCCATGCACATGAGCTCTAAAATAAGAAGCATTCTGCAACACATAACTATAGAAGGTTAATAAAATCAGCCATCTAAAGATGACAACATCAATTCTAACAAATTGAATTTGTTCAGAATCAGCCGACTAGCCTCTCTGCTCAAGGAGCTCATCCCTCTCCCTTGATGAATAAGACCAGACATATTGTGTCATTGCTCTGAGTATCAGTGCAAGTGCAGGAAATCTGCTGCTGCTGCCTACACAGCTCAGATATCGACTGCGCATGCGCGGCTGACTTCCAGGTGCTCCTGGAAGTGGATTGAGGTGCACTTCCTCCACTTCCAGGTTCAAGCAGGCATCAGCAGTGAATGTGCAGTTGGTATCTGCACCCCTCAGGTAGCAGCAGCAGATCCTTGGTGTTTGTACCGAGACTTGGCGCAAAAGCACAGGTGCAAAATTGATAGAGCCAGATGAGATGTTTGGCCCTGTTGATCAAAGGGGAGTCTTTTTAAGAGAGGGGACCGCCCCTTGGTGCTCAGATGGCTGATTTTGAATTAATTTGATTTGCTAGAATTGATTCACTCATCTCTACAGCCATAAATTCTATACCACAATATAGAATGTATGACTGTACAATATGTACAGTATATGCAGTCTTTATTTTGTATAATACATCTTTATGCACCTTTCTTATATATTTTGGGTTTCAATGGGTTCCACTGTTTTGAAGTGCATTGCTCGTAGTCAGCAATTGGAACCATTTATTGGCTGAAACCTTGTCCTGTGTCCTGTTCACACAGTTAATGTGTTTGTATCCTTTATGAGCGTTATACAGCAGCAGCACAATTCTCTCTGCCCCGTTCCTGGCTGATACACTAGGGCTCATTCAGACAACCATATTGCGGACAAGAATAGGACATGCTCTATCTTTTTTTGGGGCCACAGAATGGAACTACTTTTGCGGATCCATTGAAATGAATGGGTCCGCACCCATTCCGCAAAATAGCGGAATGGATATGGACCCATTCATACAGTCATCAGGATGAGCTCTTACTGTGACAAAAATCACACACTCTTTTCTAAATTCTCATCCTTTCAAGACTGAAATATATCAAAATGTGTGATTGATAGCTTGACATGGCAATTACTGTATATACTGTATGTATTCTTTTTGACCACTTTGTTGAAAAATTAGAAACCTGCTTTTACTGAGGCCAAAATAGTAACCTTAGTATGCCTGAGTCAGTCGTTTTAAAATTTAATATCCAATAAAAATGAACATTGATTATACTCAAATGCCAAAGAAAGCTTTACTCTGCCGGTATAATAAAAAAATGGATGCCAGCAATATTTTATTATATTTGGGGCTTACTTTGCCCTCTTTTCTTGACTGCATACAAGATAGCCAATACATTTTCAGGCACTCAACAAGCGAATGCATATGATACACGGAAAGGCCATTCTCATGCTGGATATTATTTTATCTAACAATGTAAGAATTATCTGTCTCCCTCTTACCTAGACAAACTTTTTTTCAATTTGCTTCTATGAAAGCTCTCCGTGGATGTGTTAAATGATGTTAACACATTACTGGAAACATCATTTAATAAATGGAAGCAATAATGTTGCATTGTGTCAATAGAATAGCATCTGTGATTGCATTCACTAGAAATGGGGAAATCGATTCCTTTTAACCTCCTAACAGCCACATTAAAATTGAAAAAACCCTCCCAAAAATGTCACATTTTTATTGTAGATTTTTAATGTGTCTGCAGTAAATCTTGTTGGCGCACAACTCAGGGGACACTATTTTTAACAAATTAATTTTAGCCTTAAGGACCAATAATTATTTATTAATGATATTGTAGAAGGTTTGCATAGTAAAATATCAATTTTTGCAGATGACACTAAACTGTGTAAAGTAATTAACACAGAGGAGGACAGTGCACTGCTACAGCAGGATCTGGATAGACTGGAGGCTTGGTCAGAAAAGTGGCAGATGAGGTTTAACACTGACAAATGTAAGGTTATGCATATGGGAAGGAATAATGCAAGTCACCAGTACATACTAAATGGTAAAGCACTGGGTAACTCTGACATGGAAAAGGACCTAGGAATTTTAGTGAACAGCAAACTAAGCTGTAGAAGCCAGTGCCAGACAGCTGCTGCCAAGGCCAGTAAGATAATGGGTTGCATCAAAAGAGGCATAGATGCCCGTGATGAGAACATAGTCCTGCCACTTTACAAATCACTAGTCAGACCACACATGGAGTACTGTGTACAGTTCTGGGCTCCTGTGAACAAGGCAGACATAGCAGAGCTGGAGAGGGTTCAGAGGAGGGCAACTAAAGTAATAACTGGAATGGGTGGACTACAGTACCCAGAAAGATTATCAAAATTAGGGTTATTCACTTTAGAAAAAAGACGACTGAGGGGAGATCTAATAACTATGTATAAATATATCAGGGGTCAGTACAGAGATCTCTCCCATCATCTATTTATCCCGAGGACTGTGACTGTGACGAGGGGACATCCTCTGCGTCTGTAGGAAAGAAGGTTTGTACATAAACATAGAAGAGGATTCTTTACGGTAAGAGCAGTGAGACTATGGAACTCTCTGCATGAGGAGGTGGTGATGGTAAGTTCACTAAAAGAGTTCAAGAAGGGCCTGGATGTATTTCTGGAGGGTATTACAGGTTATAGTTACTAGAGAGGGGTTGTTGATGCAGGGAGTTATTCTGATTGCCTGATTGGAGTCGGGAAGGAATTTTTCCCCCTAAAGTGAGGAAAATTGGCTTCTACCTCACAGGGTTTTTTTTGCCTTCCTCTGGATCAACTTGTAGGAAAACAGGCTGAACTGGATGGACAGATGTCTTTTTTCGGCCTTACAAACTATGTTACTATGTTACTATGTAATAGTATTATCCCCCTTTGTGTTCCACCAGTCATAACATTTTTTAATATTTTCCTTTCTAATTTTCTTTTTTTCTATTTTTTTTTTACATTTTATTTTGTGAAATTAGTTGTAGATTTTTACAAATCATTTTTGATGATGCATTAAATAACTTTTTATTTTGTTTTTAGAGAGAAAGAACATCAATGTTTACATTACTTTGTGGAATTTATTTATGGTGTTCACTATGTGGTAAAAATAACATAATTTTATTATGTGGGTGTGTACACTGATTATAATGCCACATTTCTATATATTTTTATTATTCTTTTCTCATCCTGCAAACCCGTCAGCTCTGCAGATATTCCCTTATTCTCCACCAGACTGGAGCTTCAGCTGCTCATATCTCTGGTTTGGTACCAGCTAGAGATATGAGTTGTAATGTTTGAAAGGTGACAATGCAAGCTTTCAGACAATGCCGGAATGACAGCAATATGTTCAGCACATGGGAATATATCACTCTTAGAAATTGGGATACAGTGAATACAGCTGAAAGTGAAAGTAAAAGTAGGTTTTACCTGCGATTATTCCCGCCTCGATTTCTAGAGCAGCATTGGCTGAACTACAGTATTCATTATGCATACTTGGTGGTATCCCTGATGAGAAAAAGTGCAATTTTTTTGGGGACACTCAGTACTAGTGTTTAGCAAATCAAAGTGAAACAAATTGACTTTGATCCAAATTTCAGGAAAATTTGATTTGCAATAAGTCCAAATTTCCTTGTGCATCATGGTAACGAATTGTTCTTTTCCTAAAATGGCAGCTTCATGTTTTACAAAGTGACAGTAAGAAGCCTTGGAATGCGATATGACCCAAAATGCTGTGCAGCCAGCCAATCAGCAAATAGCTATCCCCTGAGATGTCACAGCCCTATAAAAGCTTTATCCTGAGAAGTTGCCACCATTTCATTGTGAACAGAGCATAAGGAGAAACGTGGCAAGCAAAAGTTTTAATTGTAGAATATTGTATAGAGACAGTGTAGGGACTGTGCAGGGAGATCGTATGGAGAGTTTTTAGACACTCTAGGGAAAGCATAGGAATACTGCAGGGACTGTGCAGGCTGAGTGTAATTGCCCTGTGCATCTTGTTCACCTGATTCATTCAGTAATGATTCCTGGACCTACTTCCTGGAGGGCCAAGTGGCGTTCAGCACTGACTACTCTGTTATTGGGGTGTTTTACCCTAATTTGTGAATCAGGGCCTAATACAATTACTAATCTATTAATCAATGTGGACACGCCACAAACAGTAGAATGAGACAGATGCATCACTCCAATTGCCACAAACAGTAGAATGGGACAGGTGTATCACCCCAATTTGTGAATCAGGGACTAATAGAATTGCTTATCTATTAATCAATGTGGACACACCACAATCAGTAGAATGAGACAGGTGTATCACTCCAATTTATGAATCAGGACCCAATAGAATTGCTTATCTATTAATCAATGTGGACACGCCAAAAACAGCAGAATGAGACAGCTGTATCACCCAATTTGTGAATCAGGGTATCAGAGTTCGTACACTCAGTGTGAATTGGGCTGTGTTAACCAGCCGATGCCTAGTCTCTTACTAACCCTATTCACACTTCTAACTCTGCTAGGCAGTCGACGCCTAGTCTCTTTGTACCTTGTTCACACTTCTACTCATCTGCTAGGCAGTCGACGCCCGGCCTCATGTTTTGTCCTGTTCATGTTGGGTTAATTCTCAGGTGTTGATGATCGGGCTTCTGGAGCTTGGTCCATTCAGAGCACAGGGGTGGGATCTCTGGTTGCATAAATACTCCTCTCTACCTCCAGTGCATTGCCAGTGTTTGATTGTCCCTTGTGGCTCATCACCAGCGTTTACCCTTGTGCTTGTTTCCTGTGTTTGACCTGTGGATTTGAATCTTGGACTTCGTCTTCTGCCTGCTGATTCGGTACCTTCTACTCTCCTGTGTTTTGACCCCGGCCTGTATATTGGACTAGCTCTTGGATTGTGATTTTGCCTGTTTATGCTCTCTCGTTGTCAACCTTGGACTGTTAACTACTCTTCTGTGTTATGTGTTTGTTTAGTCAGTCTGTCCTTCCAACTCCCCGCTCCCTAGCCAGTACAGGGTTTTGTCATCCAGTTGTCGCCCTATGATCTAGCGTAGGGGGGCAATAGGCAGGGACAAGGGTTGTGGGAAGCTCAGGGTCTGCCATCCTTCCCAAACCCCCAGACTCCCTGACACAGGGCCTAAAAGAATTGCTTATCTATTGATCAATGTGGACAAGCCACAAACAGTAGAATGAGACAGCTGTATCACCCCAATTTCCACAAACAGTAGAATGAGACAGGTGTATGAACCCAATTTGTGAATCAGAGACTAATAGAATTGCTCATCTATTAATTAATGTGGACATGTCACAGACAGTAAAATGAGACAAATGTATGACCCCGGTTTGTGAATCAGGGCCTAATAGAATTGCTAAGGGGGCACCCAAACTGCAAGGGGGCACCCAGCAGCCTGAGCATTTTAAACAGACAATACCATTTTCTATGTGGCAGGCAGAGCAAAGTGCATACCCCACAATTGTCATTCAGTGAATCATTTACTGAATGGCAATGGCGGAATGCGCACTGTGCGCTGCTTGAGACAGAGTGAATGGCAGGATCAGGATGCAGGGCGCACGTCATGGCCCGTCCCCTATTGTATTTCTGAATTGTGACCTGCATAAGCCTAATGAAGAGGGGAGGAGAATGAAGAGGAGGCGGGGCTCCTTCAAAACGCAGCAGCAGGAGGGAGAAAACCATGTTTAAATGGCTGGGACCAAACTAGCAAGCCAGTATCTGCAGCCAGAAGCAGCTTTTACAGACAGTGACAAGGTACTGTAATGTTATCATGTCTGTGTCAGGTTGCTGAGTGCTGCATCAGGTTTATTGTACTGTGGGACAGACCCTACTGAAGCTGCTACCTGTTTGATTTTCCCTCATTTGAGGCAACTACCATATTTCCCACCTCCTTGCCCCTACAGAGCTGAGGTCTGTACTAATGGGGAGTCTAGTCAGGAGTTTATATTACAGTAATAGGGAGTCTGATCTGGGATCTGTGGGAGTTTGGAATGGATAGGGGAACTACGACATGTGCAGTCCATCTCTAATATAAGTGAATGAAGGCTGCTGATGAACAGAGCCCTCCATAAGCAGCCATATTCCCAGCACAGCGCCCACACGCAGGTCAAGGGACTTGTGTGTAAACATGAATTATTCATATTAATCTATCAGACTTCAGTGCCAATAGTTTAAAAATGCCAGTAAATCTGTAGCTAGTAATACAAACTGGCCAACCCCTTTAAGTACTACTCAGAGTAGTACTAGCAAAATTCCCATGGGCCTGCTGTGCAGACTCCAGTTAGGCCCTCACAGTATTAATCCCTCTTATTAACTCCATAATAATCTGTAGATTAAAGCTCCTGACTAGAGATGAGCGAATCTATTCGCCGCTTCGTAGATTCGTATCGAATCTTGGGATTTTTCAGCTGCGAAGCGAATCCGAATATAAGGTGATTCACTTCGCTTTTGTACGTATTCGCTACATAGTGTGTCCTATAAATTATACGCTATTCTACTTATAATTTAGTTACTCTATACGCTGTCGTGTACGAATTCAATTCAGCGATGCAGACTTTTCCCTGTTAGTTACTCTATACGCTGTTGCGTAGGAATTTAATTCAGCGATGCAGACTCCTCCCTGGTAGTTCCGCCCCTTTCGCCAGCGCGGGAGGATGACTAGGCAACTTATTTATTTGGGGAGCCCCTTGAAAGAGGATTTTTTAAGGAACCTTTGCTGCTTTTTTTTTACCCATTTGGATTACAATTTTACCTATGTGGATTACAAATTGCGACTGAGTTTGGGACTCTGCTCCAGTTCTATGACAAGCGTCAGAAGAAAAGAGACTTAAACGTGTCCGTGAGCATACTAGGTAGGTGATATTTAAAATTGTTATATTATACCTATAATAATGTATTTGCACTTTACCATACATATATGTCTCGAATATTCGCTCTGCCTCTGAGGAGTGCATGCCACGGCCTCTCCTCGTACGTGCCTGCATATTACGTAATCGCTTAGACAATAGTACGCTGAGATTCGTAAGCTATTTGTACGCTCATGCGTACGTCTTCTAAGAAGTTGCGTACATTTTGTAAATGAACGTTCGTTATTAGTGAGCGAATGTTCGCTAATAGCACATAATAACGTATATTTTGTACGCAAATACAACAAATCTATTAGTCGAATATACACATTTTAGGAAAAGTTCGGCGAATGTTCGGCGAATAATTTTTTGAATGATTCGCTCATCTCTACTCCTGACTGAAGTAGTTTTTACTCCTCTTTTACACCTGTTTCCAGGCGTAAAAGATGGTAAATGTGTCAGGCCCCATGTCCCAGAGTCAGCCCACGCCATGCCCCGATGTCTTCCCCTCCACTCCCAATTGGTGAGAATAGCATAAAAATGCCTTTATGACAAAATATTGTTGCACAGGCGTTAAAAAAGTCACTTCAAAATTTGTGACTTTTTTCACGCCTAAAACAGATGTAGCACACTAAGGTTTCGTTCACATCACCGTTCAGCCTTCCCATTCTCCTGCTCAGTTATACCAGCAGCAGAACAGAAAGGATAGAAGCGACATAACTGAGCCGAACGGAACCTAAGGACCCCGTAACCTATAATGGTTAGGTTAGAGGAAGATTTTTGAAGCGGAGACAAAGTCCTGCATGCACGACTTTTATCTTCGCTCCAAAATCTTCTTCTGAGCGGAAACCTAACAGACCCCATTATAGTCTATGTGCCAATCTGTCCTTTCCGTTATCCTTCTCCTATAATGGAACAGGAGAATGGAAAGGCTGAATGGTGATGTGAATAAAACCTTACTAAATGACACCCAATTAGCACTATGCAGTGGATAGAGGAAGCTGGAGAAGACAGGTCATGGTACACATTGGCACCAATGTCAAAGTCAGGGGGAGATGGAAGGTCCTTAAAAATGATTTTAGGGAACTAGGAGAGAAGCTCAAATCCAAGACCTCCAAGGTAGTGTTTTTAGAAATACTACCAGTGCCACGAGCATCACCAGAGAGACAACGGGAGCTTAGGGAGTTAAATAAATAGCTCAGAAGCTGGTGCAGGAAGGAAGGGTTTGGGTTCATGGAGAACTGGACCGACTTCTTGGTCGGTTAGGGGATCTACAGTAGGAAAGAACTGTACCTTTATGGGGAGGGTGCAACTGGCCTGGGGGGTAAAATGGTTATATGGCTGGAGGAGCTTTTAAACTAGGATCTGGGAGATGGTGGGGGGCTCATACTAATAAGGGGGTAGATAGTGTAAATATAGAGTGGGATATAGGAGGGGACAGTGGGGGTTTAGTGGGGGCTGGGATTAGTGAGGAAAGTAGGGAGAAGACTGGGCAGAACATCAACCAAGGTAACCCAAAAATACCAGATATTCAACTTTATAGATAACTAGCAGAAAGACCCGGCTTCGCCTGGGTATATTTCATCTATTTATTTAATGTTTCTGTGTGTCGTTGCAGAGAGAAAGTCAATGCAGCTGACAGAAATTGATTTTTACCTTCATTTTTTCAATCCCTATTGGCTGCGGAGTGGGAGGGGGTGTGGTTTAATGGGACACGGGGGGGTTAAGTTCTTCATTTCAGGGTGGCCTGAATTATAGGTTAATGCCATGGTAATTTGAGGAAACACAATGGGTAGCAGTGGAAGAAAACATTGCTTTGCGCGGGTATGTTTAATCTATTTCATTTAATGTTTCTGTGTGTCGTTGCAGAGAGAAAGTCATCCTCCCTCCCATCCCTGTAGCTGACAGATGTTGATTTTTACCTTCAATTGTTCAATCTCCATTGGCTGCGGAGTGGGAGGGGTCATGGCCTGACTGAGTAGGGGGCGTGACGTTGCAAGACCTGGGGCGGGGTTTTAAGTCCTTCTTTTTGATGGTGGCCAGAATTACAGGTCGATGCCATGGTAATTTATGAGGACACGCCATGGGTAACAGTGGAAGAAAACATTGCTTTGCATGGGTGTATTTAATCTATTTCATTTAATGTTTCTGTGTGTTGTTGCAGAAAGAAATCCAACCTCCCTCCCACCCCTGCAGCTGACAGAAGTTGATTTTTACCTTCATTTTTTCAATCCCCGTTGGCTGCGGAGTGGGAGGGGGCGTGGCCTGACAGAGTCGGAGCGTGGTTTCGCGAGATCTGGGGCGGGGGTCAGAGTGGCATGAATTACAGGTCGATGACATGGTAATTTATGGGGACCCGCAATGGGTAGCAGTGGAAAAAACATCTTTTATTAGTACTGAATGGTCGTAGTCTAAAATTAGTCAATTTCATCTACGATTTTTGTGTGTCGTTGCAGAGAGAAATTCACCCTCCCACCCCTGCAGCTGATTTTTTTCAATCCCCGTTGCCTGCGGAGTGGGAGGGGGCGTGGCCTTGCAGAGTTGGGGGTGTGGATTATCAAGATGCTTAGAACGGTTGTAGTCTGAAATTAGTCTATTTCATCTAAAATTTTGTGCGTCATTGCAGAGAGAAATTCACCCTCCCACCCCTGCAGCTGACAGAAGTTTATTTTTCCCTTCATTCTTTCAATTCCTGTTGGCTGCGGAGTGGGAGGGGGCATGACCTGACAGAGTTGGGGGTGTGGCTTAGCAAAGCGCTTCGCATAGGTGATTTAATCTATTTCATTTAATGTTTCTGTGTGTCGTTGCAGAATGGCTGCAGAGTGGGAGGGGGCGTGGTCTGACAGAGTTGGGGGCATGACTTAGCAAGACGATTCGAACAGTTGTAGTCTATAATTAGTCTATTTTATCTAAAATTTTTGAGTGTCGTTGCAGAGAGAAATTCACCCTCCCACCCCTGCAGCAAACAGAAGTTTATTTTTACCTTTATTTTTTCAATCCCCGTTGGCTGCGGAGTGGGAGGGGGCGTAACCTGACAGAGTCGGGGGCGTGGATTAGCAAGACGCTTCACATGGGTGTATTTAATCTATTTCATTTAATGTTTCTGTGTGTCGTTGCAGAAAGAAAGTCAACCTCCCACCCATCCCTGCAGCTGACAGAAGTTGATTTTTACCTTTATTTTTTCAGTCCCTGTTGGCTGCGGAGTGGGAGGGGGCGTGGCCTTACAGAGTCGGGGCGTGGCTTAGCAAAGCGCTTCGCATAGGTACATTTAATCTATTTCATTTAATGTTTCTGTGTGTCGTTGCAGAATGGCTGCGGACGGGGACAGAGACGGGGCGTGGCTTAGCAAAAGACTTCGAATGGTTGTAGTCTATAATTAGTCTATTTCATCTAAAATTTTTGTGTGTCGTTGCAGAGAGAAATTCATCCTCCCACCCCTGCAGCAAACAGAAGTTTATTTTTACCTTCATTTTTTCAATTCCCATTGGCTGCGGAGTGGGAGGGGGCGTGACCTGACAGAGTCGGGGGCGTGGATTAGCAAGACGCTTCGCATGGGTGTATTTAATCTATTTCATTTAATGTTTGTGTGTGTTGTTGCAGAAAGAAAGTCAACCTCCCACCCATCCCTGCAGCTGACAGAAGTTGATTTTTACCTTTATTATTTCAATCTCTGTTGGCTGCGGAGTGAAAGGGGGTGTGGCCTGACAGAGTTGGGGTGTGGCTTAGTGAGACCTGGGCAGGGGGTTTAAGTAATTCTTTTAGGGTGGCCTGAATTAAAGGTCAATACCATGCTTATTTATGAGCCCACGCAATAGGCAGCAGTGGACGAAAACATCTTTTATTACTACTGAACTGTAGTAATAGAAAAAAACATAAGTTATATTTATGGTAACCGGAATACCTTTAACAGTGTCAGTAAAAATAAATGGATGAGATCCTCAGCTGCTGATAATTACCTGGTTGTTATGGAAACCTGCCCTCCCTGTGTTTGCCTTTGCAGAGAATGGCAGTTGGAGTTTAAAACCAAAATTCCCAGTTGTAATGTTGGCTAATGGAGATCATATTTTGGGAATATCTCAGGAACGGTACGTCCTAGAGAGCTGAGACCTGGTCTAAAACCTTCCCGGACACCTGATGTACCTGTGTGCCGAATTTGGTGAAAATCGGTCCAGTAGTTTGGTCGCGCATAGAGAACAGACAGACAGACAGACAGACAGAAACTCATTTTTATATTATTAACAGATAGTAATTAAAAATGTAGTTTCACAAATGCCAGAAGTCTAGATAGCAGAATGGGGGAACTGGAGGCTATGTTACTAGACATAGATGTAGTTGGTGTGGCTGAGACATGGTTGGACTCTTCCCATGACTGGGCTGTATATATTGAGGGTTTTACACTATTTAGAAAAGACAGGGTCAATAGAAAAGGTGGTGGCGTCTGCTTGGATGTGAGGAGTGATCTGAAAACAAGTGTGAAAGAGGCATTGTGGGTGAGAATGGTGAGGATGTGGAAACCTTATGGATGGAGGTTCAAAGGCATATAAACAGAGAAAAAATAATACTTGGTGTAATCTATAGACCCCCTAACATCACAGAGGAGATAGAAATGCAACTGTATAACCAAATATAGTGGGCTGCACAGGCTGGTACAGTGGTCATAATAGGAGATTTTAACTTCACAGACATTGACTGGGGTCATGGTTCTGCCTCAACCACAAAGGGGAGAAGATTCCTCAACTTGCTGCAGGACTACTTTATGGGCCAGTTTGTAGAAGCTCCTACTAGGGGCGATCCTCTGTTGGATCTGGTAATTTCTAATGATGCAGAACTTGTTGGAAATGTTACTGTTCAAGAAACATTAGGTAATAGTGACCACAATATAATTTTATTCCCCCTAAACTATAAGAAGCAAACTCTGTCAGGCAGAGCAAAGACGCTGAATTTTAAAAAGGCTAATTTCCTCGAGTTGAGGGCAACATTTCAGGGCATAGACAGAGAACAGATACCATCACACAATAATACTGAAAATATGGGACAGCTTTAAATCACAATGAGTAATTGTACTAAAATATGTATTCCTTTAGGTAACAAGTATAAACGGCTAAAATTAAACCCTCCATGGCTTACTACTAGTGTAAAAAGGGTAATAAAAGCCAAAAAAGGGCATTTAAAAAATACAAATCTGAGGGGTCAGCTGTAGCGTTTGAAGTTTACAAAGGGCTTAATAAAATCTGTAAAAAGGAGATAAAATTAGCAAAAATACAAAACGAACAGCAGGTGGCAAAAAGGAGCAAAACAAATCCCCAAAAAATTCTTTAAATATATAAATGCTAAAACACCAAGGTCTGAGCAATTAGGTCCCCTAAATGATTGTAAAGGCGTGTTAGTCACTGAAGATAAGGATATATGATCATATGAGTGCGGGACAATAGTCCCGCGGGCGGCCCAACACGCACAGCATCATTGTAATCTATGATGCTGTGCGCTCCCATGCGCATGATCAATGCCGCTCCAGAGCATATGGCCCGCTCACGGTTGTGTGCAAGGGCCCTTACTAAATGGGTTTTTTAGCCCTGTATATACAAAAGAAGAGAAAGGAGATGATATCTGTGGTGCTAGGGCTGTTAGTACTTCCAGTAATGTACTCAATTGGCTAACTGTAGATATGGTCCAAGATAAGTTAAATAAGGTAAATGTGAACAAGGCACCG
>ONZH01018425.1:0-19670 GCA_900303285.1 Rhinella marina
AAATGAATGGGAGCCGGCCATGCATGCGCGGTGCGCTCCCATTCATTTCTATTGGAGCCGACGGAAGTAGCCAAGCCAGCGCTCGGCTATTTTCGGGGCCACATAGAAATGAATGGAGGGCGGCTGCGCAGCGCAGTGCGCCCTATTCAGTTCGGGGGCTCCGTTCTGGAAAAAGGTGCGGTCCCAGCGGTGGGACCCACACTATAAACCAATGGGCATATCCTAGCGATATGCCCCATTGTCTAAAAATGAGAATAACCCTTTAACTAAACTCCTTACACCTCCTCCTTCTTTCCTTACACTCCAACTGCTTATAACTACTCTCACTTCCTGTGACAGGGCTTATATAGGGCAGAATGCCACATCTAGTGGTGGGAAATAATATTGCAGTACTCAGCATAGAGGTTCTTATACCACATACACATTAATTCCACAAATCATAACAATAGAATGCATTATATATAAGATATGACATGGCTATTTAACCCTTTTGGAGTGTCCCTTTACACACTCTAGTGGGACACTACATGACCGTTTAGAAGATTTTCCTATTTGTACATCCATTGTCCCACACACATCAGTCAGGCTGTTGCCCTGTTACGACCACTGCGGCATTGTAGTAGTGGTGGTCAGCTACTCTTGTTCAAACCTGCTTCTGAGATAACTGCTGTATTGTGAACGCACATTGCATGAGCATTGCGGAGACACATCTTATGGACTTTCACATCTGCATTTTGGACGCTATCAGTCCAAAGCACAATGGTCAGGATCCGTCCAAAACACAGACTTTATAAACAGATCTTGCTCTATAGAGATGAATTGATCTTGGAATAGGATCCGTTTCTCTGCGTTTTGGAAGCGCCGACAAAAGTGCTACAACCCTAAGATGTGTCTCCCGCAATTCTCATATAATGTGCGTTCACAATACAGCAGTTACCTCAGAGCGGGTTTGAACAGAAGCAAGCCGGCCACCACTACTACATGGCTGTGGTGGTCGTAACTAGGGGCAACAGCCTGACTGATGTGTGTGAGAAAATGTCTATACAAATAGGAAAATCTTCTAAACGGTACATTTTATATAAATACATTCTATTAGTAATAATATTGGTATGGCTATATCTAACTATACAAACTACATTTTTGAGATGGGAGTACCCCTTTAAGAAAGTGAAAGTTTTCAGTATAAAAAAAAAATTAAAAAAAAATCTAAAAATTTTAATCACCCCCCTTTCCCAAGTTATATAGAAAAAGAAATAAGCAAAAATATATATATATATATATATATATATATATAACAGGTATCGCCATGTCCCAAAATGCCCAAACTTTTAGCTACTTTTTCTTACATGGTGAACGCCATAACATAAGAAAATAAAGAAATAAAAATCCACGATTCGCCATTTTGGGGCAGCTTATCACTCCAAAAAATGAGAAAATATAAAACTAGACTGTGTCCAAAAACGATTAGTGTGTGTATTCAAATGTCAGTGATCCGCGGGTCCGTAGTGCCACCAGGGAAACACACACATGGTGGGCTCGTGAAAACCACAAACACAGCACAAGATGCCATCTATGTTTCATTCCGTGGTTTTCTTAAAGAGGCTCTGTCACTAGGTTGTAACCTATGTATTTAAATACATAGGTTACAAGGCCTAGTGACAACTTTTAAAATCATACCTTTCATGCAGAGTTCTGCACAGCGGTCGCGTAGAAATTTAAACTTTAAAAAGTATGCAAATGAGCCATCGAGCACCGGGGGGCGGCCTCTTTCCTCTGGAGCACCGCTTCCTTCACCGCCCCCCCGGGCCCGGGCACGTCCCCTGTCTGTAATCACGCCCCTTTCTGTATATGATAGACAGCGCTAGACTGGTAAGTCTAGCGCTGAACTCTCGCGCATGCGCCCTAAAATTTTCCCGGCGCATGCGCAGTAGCTCTTGCAGTGTCTACACTGCAAGCGCTGTCTTCTCTTCTGCGCACGCGCCGTCACTCCGTCTTTATGGACATCTTCACGGAAGAACCGCTGACATCTTCTCATGGATGTCAGTAAAGGGGTTCTCCGGGAATTAAGAAAATGAAAATACTTAAATATTATTTCATTATAAATATATTCCCAAATACCTTTCATTAGTTATAATGGCTTGTTTTGTCCGGGGAGCAATCATTAAGAGAAACAAAATGGCCGCCGTCCTATTAGTATACACAAAACCTGTCCTAATTACACAGGAAGACAAGTTAAAGAGCTGCGCCATCTTCCTCTCTTACTTGTCAGGGATTATGATCCCGAATACAGTTTAATATGAGGAGACATAAGGTACAGGGAGGAGGTGGGGATGTGGCTGATGAGCAGCAGCACTTGTATGCAGTCTCCATTACCACAGTCTGTCCTGTCCGTCCTCTCTGTACTTTATGTCTCCTCATGAACTCCATTCCCACAGAGATTCAGCTGAAGATCTTATCAGATGTATTCAGGATCATAATCCCTGACAAGCAGAGCAGAGAGGAGGATGAGGCAGCTCTTTACCTCAGTGTTGTGAAGTAACTTGTCCTCCTGTGTGATTAGGACAGGTTCTGTGTGTACTAATAGGACGGCGGCCATTTTATTTCTCCTAATCATTGCTCCCTACACAAAACGAGCCATTATAACTAATGAAAGGTATTTGACAATATATTCATAATAAAGTAATATATACATATCCCTACTTTCCCAGGACCGCAGACAGTTTAGATTAGCTTTAAACTAAATGGGCAGAGGACGTGGGGAGGGTCCTGTAAAAAAACAAAAAACAAAACAGTTCTAGCAAAAATTACAGAGAAGAGGGGGCCCTATGGACAAAAAGAAAATGCAACTGCCCTCCTGATTCTGGTTCAGGCCACCACCTTCCCCACCTCAGAACAGAGAAGAATTTGTGGTTTTGAACTGAGATTGATAAGAGGCATAGATAATCACTGTGACATCCAGTCTGGAGGAATGGAGTCATGTAAGAAGTTCGAATGAAAGCTCTCAGATATGCAGAGGACACGTTCAGATGGAGCTGATCCACAATGTGTTCATTGTACGTGGCCCCCATGGCATCGCTCTTCACACAAGTAGTAGTCATACAGGCCCAGCTTATTGGATCCAGGCTTCACTGCTCCAGTTTTGGATAGAGGTATTCATGCTGTTTCACTTTTTAAATGTGAAAGCTCCTGTATGGCGCCAGAACCTTAAACAGTACTGTCCATAATGGGCTTTTCCATCCATAACTAAGTAGGACGAGGACGTCGTGAATGGATGTCATTTACTAACACTGAAGCTATGGAAAAGTTGAAGAGCACACGACCCTTGACCAGGAAGGTCAAAACTAATCCAGAAAATTAGAGATGGACCCATTGTTGCCAAGTTCTCGGAAGTGTCTTGCTAATGACGTACCGTGGAGCCAAGACCCTTGTAGTTTATATATCCTCTCACCACTCCTAACCAGAACAGTATAAAGACTCCTTATGGATGGCAGCATGTTTTACCAGAATTGGTGGCACTAAACTTGTTCCACAGTGGTCACTAGAAGACCACTTGTCATATATTATATACAGCACAGGGGCGTAGCCATAGGGGGTGCAGAGGTAGCAGTCGCTACCGGACCCTGAGGGGGCCCAAAGACCCTTGTGTCGCATAAGAAGACACACATAGCACCAAGGGAAGGGGGGCCCAAACTGAACTCTTGCACCAGGGCCCATGAGCCTTTAGCTACGCCCCTGATACAGTATATACAATATTATATACACAGTACTTCTATTTATGTTCAGATGCTTAAATAGGTTGTCCAGGACTATAAAAACATGGCTGCTTTCTACCAAAAGATTGTCACATTTGACTACAAGTTGTGTATGGTATTGCATCTCAGCCCCATTTACTTTACTGATCAGCAGCACTGCACACAACCTGTGGACCGGTGTGGTGCTGATTGTGGAAAAAAAGCTATGCTTTCTATTCTTGGAAGTCGTTTCAAGGTTTCCAGACCATTAGTGAATCTCTGCTATTTTTGCCAGATGCAGTGACTTGAAAAATGATTCATACTCCTTAGGTTTTTCCACATTTTTTCATATTACATCTTATATCATTCGTGTTCCTTATACACTGCTATACACGTACATTGACCTGTCTGGTGTGTTCCTTGGTTTTCATACACCGTTATACACGTACATTGACCTGTCCGGTGTGTTCCTTGCTTTTCATACACTGCTATAAATGTACACTGACCTGTCCGGTGTGTTCCTTGGTTTTCATACACTGTTATACATGTACACTGACCTGTCCGTTGTGTTCCTTGGTTTTCATACACTGCTATACACGTACATTGACCTGTCCGGTGTGTTCCTTGGTTTTCATACACTGTTATACATGTACACTGACCTGTCCGTTGTGTTCCTTGGTTTTCATACACTGCTATACATGTACATTGACCTGTCCAGTGTGTTCCTTGGTTTTCATACACTGCTATACACGTACATTGACCTGTCCGGTGTGTTCCTTGGTTTTCATGGTGCTGTTTCATCACTAATGTTCTCTAACAAACCTCTAAGGCCTTCACAGAACAGCTGGAGTTATACTGAGAATACATTTGGACTCTATTTACTAAGTAGTTGACTTCTGAGGGCAATTGGTCACACTGGATTTTATTTAGGGGTATCAGAGTGCAGGGGGCTGAATATAAATGCACACCACACTTAGATTCAGATTCCACACTCCAGATTTATATTTATTAAAATTAATTTTCTTTTCACTTCACACATTCTGAAAAAAATTTGGAAAAGTTCAAAGGGTATGAATAATTTTTCAAGGCACTGTACCTAGGTATTATTAATGAAGTGGTACTTATTAGAGGCCTTTCTCTTTAACCCTTTAACACATAATGCCATACATGAACAGCATTAGCACGTAGGGGTTGTATGGAGCAAGGTCATGGCGCTGTATAATACAGCAGTGACCGGAATCAGCGATGATGCAGATTCCAGTAATTTAACTCCTCACATGCCACTGCCAATAAAGACTGTGGCATCTGTGGTGTTAGACAGTGAGTGAGTGAGGGAGCTGGATTGGTTGCCCTGACAGCCTGGGGCCTTGTAAACATTGCCTGAAAAGCTGTGCCCAAGGCATGGCCTGGCAGGCAGAATCCCATAGACTGCAGTTGTATACTATAGCAGTCTATGAGACAGATGTTGAGAACATCGCATGTTCATGTCACCTAAGGGGAATAAAAAGTACAGTGTTAAAAGTAAAAAAATATTAACAAATTTCAAATCAACCCCTTTCTGCATATTATATATAAAAATAAATAAAAAATAAAAAAATACATAACAGGTATCGGCATGTCCCCAAAATGTCTGAACTATTGAAATATATTTCTTGAGTGGTGAATGCCATAACTGAAAAAAATAAAAATGCACAAGTTATTATTTTTGACCACCTTGTCCCCTCAACATGTACTCGTACGTATTCTGCAATGATACCTATAAAAACCTCAAATTGCCCTGCAAAAAACAAGCCCTTATACAGCTCTGTAGACTGAAATATTAAAAAAAAGTTAGGGGTGTCAGATGCTAAGAATTTTTGTTATTATTTTATAATAAAAACTATACAAATTTGATATAGCTATAACCCATACAGAAAATATGCTGTAATATCAAAACCCAAAAAACTCCAAGAATTTTTTTATTTTTTTATTTTACTCCACAAAGATTTTTTTTCAAATTTTTTAGAAAGGAACTAAAACGAAATTTTAAGGGTTAAGTATTTGGGTCAAAAAATAGAAATGCCATATTTATTCCTTATCATACCCTACAAGATATGGCCGCAGTCCTGTCTCAGGAGTCTAGTTCCGGTGTAATGGACTTTGGAATCAGATTTGTACTACAAGTACGGCCGTTGGATTATCAGCCTGTGCATGTGTTTCTCGCCAGCTTCAGAGCCCCCCAGCTGACCAGCGCAGATCAAAACCAGGCCCGTTTGGAGGCGATAAGATAATGCCAGATGTGGCATTTTAATTAGCACGATTTGCTAAACACTGGCTTAATTAAATGCAACTTGATAAGCACGCTAATCTCCGTACATGTCTTTCCCAGCTGTTTCTGCTTCTACCCAGTCCTATCCCCAAGGCTAATTATGCACGGGATTAGGGAACCGCGTAACAATCCATGAACCTGTCCGAGGTCGTTTCACAAGACTTCCTGCAACGCGAGTCCCGGCTCTGCAAGGGACAACTGTCCATTCTTAAGGAGAAGAAGCTCTGGAGAAATGGAGAGGCTCAGAACATGTGTGGCCGGATAATGTAATTGTCACTTCGCTTACCTTAGGACCCATGTGCACAGCAGGGAGCCTGTCCGGCGGCACACAGCGTTGCACCAGTTCCATATTACGCACCCAGCTAGAGGTAAAGTTTCACCAATTCCCTAATATCCTTCTATTAGCAGAAGCCTTCGCTATAACAGAACAGAGGCCTCCCTATTCCACCCTATAGTGTCTCCCGCTCATCAAGCTGGAAATTAATTTGGATTTTGCTGGCCGTTCCATAATACGTCTTAAAAAGTCATAAAAAGTGCTTGATCCCCTGCCACCAGGGGTGCCCGAGCCCCTGCTGCGCTTCACTGACTGCTCCTGTTATTGACTGCTAATAACCCTTATCTCTAAACTACTGAGAGGCCATAAACACTTATTAAAGCCACATTCTTATCAGTAAGATGAGAACTGAGCTATAATCAGAGTTTAGGAAGTCAGAGAGCAGAGATAAGGAGTCCGTCAGCCCCTGGTCTGACGGAAAAGACAGAAAATCCAAAGGGTGCTACTAGAGCATCTCATCTCTGTACAGAAAAAAGGACTCCGTATTTTTTAAATAAAGACCAATTTTAAAAAATTATTTTTAGTGCAAAATGAGTACAATGCAGTAATATAAAAAAAATGCCCATAAAGGTGTACATAGCCTTTAAAAACCAAGCCAGTTTTGGCTGCAAAGGTTTGTACATTTTTTACATTTGAGTGTCACTAAGTTTTATTCTGAAATCTCCATTCCATTATTCATTATTCATTTTCACTTTCTGATATTCCATTTGAAAGCTGCTCCTGGTTTCATACTTTTCTCATCTGGACATGTTCCTCCCAGGAATACATGCTGATCTGTGTGTCTAGGATGCTGTTGTCTTCCCTTGTATACAGCCTTTTCTGTGCTTTCCTCCCTATCTACAGCCTATGTGATCTGTTCTCCTTGTATTCTTTCCCCCTTTGATCTGCCATGTGCAACCTTCACCCCCTCCCTGCTGCTATTCTTCAACACTGAGAGAAGGGAGGGTGAGAGCAGAGAGAGTTACCAGAAACAGGACCAGAGCTCTTCCGGATTTATGGCAAATTCAGCAGCACCGGTGAAGGACTTTTAAGTCTTTTTGGAAAATCACTTACATTAGTATTTAGGAAGCAAATGAACAATAAAAAAAAATAAATCACAAAGCTGTCAATACCATTTATAGACCACGCTACTTTTTTCAGTTTTTGTTTCACAGCATTCCTTTGGCCAGGAACTTTTTTGTCTGCATAGCTGCAAGGCTTCATTTTGTTATGGGGCGTCTTGCAGATTTTACAAATTATTTTGCGGTGCATATAATTTCATGTTTTATTTGTATTGATATTTTAGAATGGTGGAATGCATGAAAATTGCGTTTCCACCATTGTTTTTTTTTTCTTTTCGCTTAGAACGTTTACCATAATTGGCAAAATAACTTTATGGTGTGTTATTATGAGTTCAGACATACTTGTAATGTCGCAGGATGTTCACCAGACCACAGAACTGGACTTCGCTTATAGCAGTCGCCTTTCCCAAGTACCAACAGTGTCTGTTGATTCTCAGTAGAGAGATGAGCGAATCATTCAAAATTTTATTCGCCAAACATTTGTCGAACTTTTCTTAAGATTCGTATATTCTACAAATATATTCGACAAATCTGCGTACAAATCATACGTTATTATGTGGCGTTTTGCAAACATTCCTGCACTAATAACGAACGTACAGTTGTTATAGGTACGCAACTTCTGTGAACACGTATGCATGAGCGTACAAATTGCAAACGAAAATGACGGGCTTTGCTGGAGCGGAATGGTGGAGCAGGAGGAACGCTCTGAGTCTGACCCCTGGCTTCATATGGATACTGTATTAGCAGATGACAGCAGATCATCCGGCTGAGACTGAGATGAGCGTGCCATCCACTCCACTACCTCATCCACTTTCTCCTCCACTACAATTTTGCGCCTTGGTGGGTTAGCCTGGTGGAACAACAGCCAAGTATTGCCAATACTACAAGTAGAAGCTCCGGCTACAGGTCCTTTGGCACTTCTGCCCTGTGCCACCTTCTTCTTTTTTTTTTTAGAGCTCAAGATCTGGCTGGAACTGGACCTCTTTTGCTTTTCCATGCCAGACATTTTTCACTCGACTCTGTGGCCCTGCAGCTGGTCTTTGTCATTGTCCCTGTCTCTCTCCCTGTCTCTCTCCCTGCCTGATTACTAGCCCCTGCAGTATCCCTGATATGTAATATGGATTCCCAGAACAATTACAACAACACAGGTCTCAGTCTCTCAGAACTTCACACACAGTGCTTCTGCTCGTCTCAGCAGTCGCAGCAGAAGTGATGCGTTACTGGCTTACCGAGCCTGAGCCAATCAGAGCAAGCCCTGCCCACTAGGTCAGGTGACCGCTTCCTTCCTGGGCGTTTTCGCACAAATAACGAACTAACAGTAAAAGTTTGCTAAGTAATTGAATTCGTACGCAACATCTTATAGAGTAACTTATACGTAGCATTAGCGTACAATTTCTCGGACAAGGATGTAGCAAATGCGTAGAAAGCCTTAGGAACATTTTCAATCTTAGCGGAGCGAATCTCCAAATATTCGGATTCGCTTCACAGCGGAAAATTTTCAAGATTCAATACGAATCAACGAATCGGCGAATAGATTCGCTCATCTCTAATTCTCAGATACCCTCAACACTCAACAACGCACACAAGAACAACTGATATGAAGAAGGTATTATCACCGGCAGAAAACAAGGTTATAAAATAAACTCTTCTCCAGGTGAGAGGAACCGAATGATGATGACCACACATTAAAGAGATCCTCCGGCAATGGAATGGATGGAAAATGCATGGCACACAGGTTGAGTGAATAAATGGCAGTAAACAGGAATGAAGCAATACTGCATGGACCATGCTCTGAATTCAAGACATCAGAGACAATTCAACAACACATTTCTAAACATGGCAAAGAAAGATAGTGGAACTACAGGTCCCAGAATACAAAGAAAACCCACCAGGCTAGAACAAGATACAAATGCAAGGGACTAAGAATCTGGTAGGAAATTCACATACTGTAGCATCTGCTTTTCCCAGGAACTAGAATGGAATAAGGTCTGGGTAGATAAAGGCTCAGCAATCAGCAACTCCAACCTAATTAACATGGCCAAGATCAGCAGTAAACAAACCCAGATTCGGATGTGAGGCAGCTGCATAACTGTACAAATAAAGTCATTCACCCATTAAGTGTCCATTAAGCAATAGATGCTATCAGGGGAGTATTGGCAACTTAAAGTGGCCCTATAAAAAAAAAAACCTAAAAGTGGCCCCATGTTGTAGGCGGGACTAAATTAATAGAAGACAGGGCAACATAAGGAGGCTGGGGCAACAGAAGTAGGGCCTGCAATACCGTAGTGCAGCACAAAGTACTGCCGCACAGGAATCGAATACTACAGTGCAGCACAAAATTCTGCTGCCCTCTCCACAGAATTCAACTGTCTCATGGTCCTTAGGATGGTAACACAGTTGAGTTCAATTGGGACCATTGAGCTTTAGACCTTTATGTACCTGGGCTGCGGCCATCAAGGGAGCTTGGGTGGCCTCCTGGGCATCGGGCCACTGGGAAAATTCCTTGTAGGGTCTATGGCCAATCTGCCCCTGCCTGCTATTTCACAGCAAAAAATCTGCAGCATATCCGCCACATGTGGACCCTATAGTTTCTTATTTTATCCCATCTAGGGATGAGCGAACCCGTAGAAGTTCAGGATTCGCTAGGTTCAGCCGAACTTCAACTCAGAGTTTGGGTTCGGGACCTGAACTTGACCCTCGTACCCCATAAAAGTCAATGGGGACCTGAACTTTACTTTATTATTTTCCATTATAACATGGTTATATAGGAAAATAATAGCATCCTTAAGAAAGAATGTAAAACAATATGGCCATTTAGGGGTTAAAAACAAAACAACTCACCTCATCCACTTGATCGCGCTGCAGCAGTTTCTTCTATCTTCAATCAGCAGGACCTGCAATATGCGTGACGACGTTGCCACGTGGGAGAGCACAGTGATGTCATTGCGCACATCGCAGTCCTGTTCAGTGAAGATAGAAGAAGCTGCTGCAGCGTGATCAGGTGGGTGAGGTGAGTTGTTTTTTGTTTGTTTTTTTTAACCCCCAAATGGCCATATTGTTTTGCATTCTGTCTTAAGAATGCTATGAGTTTCCGATATAACCATGTTATACTGGAAAATAATAAAATCACTCGTACAACGAACCCAAAAAAGTGAAAAAGTCCGGGTTATGGAACTTGCAAAGTTCGCTCATCCCTACACAGGACACAACATTTAATATGTTCATCACTAGAAAACCCTCTACTGCCAAGTGTCTTGTACTGCACTGTAAGGTGTTTACCATAAGAAACAATACGTTACTCTACTTGTAGAGAACAAACAGCCGGTGGATAAGTGCAGGAATTCTTCTAATTTGTCCCACAATTAGCTCAACCTCTGCCCTCTCATTACACAGAGAGACATAAACGTCCATCTCTTTATCCAGCACCTTAACCAGGGATTCTAATGGTCTGGAAATGGCCGTAGGCTGCGTTTCTGATGTCCTGAAAATGGACAGATAATGGCGAGGTTAACTGTCAATTACTGATCTCAGCTAATCCTGTAGAGTGCATAAAGACTAGAGGCGGCTCGTAAGCCCATCATCTTACAAGATTCCTCATAATTTTGCATTTTAAAGCCAAGTTGTTAAGACAGAAAAAGAGAGCAATATAATAGCAAACACACAAACCTACAGTAAATATATTCAGAGTCAATACAGCTGTCTAACGCTTTTTGAATGTGATCTAATGGTCCCTATACATATAATCCTCTACAGAGCAGCAGTATTATAGTAGTTATATTCTGGTATATAGGAGGCAGTATTATAGTAGTTATATTCTTGTACATAGGAGCAGTATTATAGTAGTTATATTCTTGTACATAGGAGGCAGTATTATAGTAATTATATTCTTGTACATAGAAGGCAGTATTATAGTAGCTATATTCTTGTACATAGGAGCAGTATTATAGTAGTTATATTCTTGTACATAGGAGGCAGTATTATAGTAGTTATATTCATGTACATAGAAGCAGTATTATAGTAGTTATATTCTTGTGCATAGGAGCAGTATTATAGTAGTTATATTCTTGTACATAGAAGCAGTATTATAGTAGTTATATTCTTGTGCATAGAAGCAGTATTATAGTAGTTATATTCTTGTGCATAGAAGCAGTATTATAGTAGTTATATTCTTGTACATAGGAGCAGTATTATAGTAGTTATATTCTTGTACATAGGAGCAGTATTATAGTAGTTATATTCTTGTACATAGGAGGCAGTATTATAGTAGTTATATTCTTGTACATAGGAGCAGTATTATAGTAGTTATATTCTTGTACATAGGAGCAGTATTATAGTAGTTATATTCTTGTACATAGGAGCAGTATTATAGTAGTTATATACTTGTACATAGGAGCAGTAACATAGTAGTTATATTCTTGTATATAGGAGCAGTATTATAGTAGTTATATTCTTGTACATAGGAGCAGTATTATAGTAGTTATAGTAGTATAGTAAATTCATCAGTTCAATCACATTTTTTAAAATTTATACCCAGGTATCATCTAGCATCTGTAAATGTGACAACTTGTATAACTCTACATCACAAACAACAACAGTGCCTCCTTTGTCCACCACAACTTCCTATGTTACTCAGTGGGGAAGACTTATCATAGTACGATGGCTTACATACCTTACATTTTTAATCCTGTACTGATCCTGTGTTACATCCTGTATTATACTCCAGAGCTGCACTCACTATTCTGCTGGTGCAGTCACTGTGTACATACACTACATTACTTATGCTGTACTGATCCTGAGTTACATCCTGTATTATACTCCAGAGCTGCACTCACTATTCTGCTGGTGCAGTCACTGTGTACATACCTTACATTTTTAATCCTGTACTGATCCTGAGTTACATCCTGTATTATACTCCAGAGCTGCACTCACTATTCTGCTGGTGCAGTCACTATGTACATACATTACTTATCCTGTACTGATCCTGAGTTACATCCTGTATTATACTCCAGAGCTGCACTCACTATTCTGTATACTTCAAAGCTGAAACTTGTATGTTTTCCCTGGTTTATCAATTATAAAATTTGTACAAAATTGTGGTTAAGAAAATAAATCACTTTCACTCTGCATTATGGTAGGCCAACTAACCTGTCATCAAACGTGCCAGCTGTGTCCAGTAACAACCAGCAGAATTATGATTTCTGCTTTGGAGTATAATATGGATATATTGATAATTTGGTGAAACTATGTTAATATATTAATGGGTAATGTTTTAAATCCATCGCCATAGCGACTGTAGATTAGCTAGATTATAAAGCACTGGCTGAACAATGCGGTATGACAGGATTTTAGGATCTCTCTCGCCCGGTGTCGCTGTTCCTGTTCTGTATTATTATTTCAGAACAGTTTCCTTCTGAAGAACAATTCTGTAATTTACAACACGCTGTTTATTGGAGCACAATAATTAGCATTTCTTTCCTTTGGCCCTGGAATGATTAGGCTTTCAGTGGTCGACCCCAGGAACATCTAAATCCTCTTAATAATTTGGGATTTCATCTCTCTGACATTATTAAGCAGACCCTACTTCATTAATTTTAATAGGTTTGAGGGGGCCCGAACCTCGGCTGAAATCCCACCACCGTGGGTCAGGAGACTAGAGGCGACGCACTGCATGGCAAAGGTGTGTGGGGGTCACCAGTTCTTGTTATGAAGGGAACGCTCCCTCAGTCCTGGAGCCACGTTCGCTTCTCTCCATAAGGAATTGTCACCGCCTGGAAGTACATGTCTGTGGTGACACTGAACAGATACAATCAATTTCATTCTGATGCTTTAATCTGAACGTTTCTTAATTGCTTTTCTCCCCCTGCAGCGGAAATCCTGGCAGTAATTCATCGACGAACAATTGGCTTTGGTCCTCCTCGGCGGTATTATTTATCCAGATCCAGCACGCTACGTCTGTGTACAGTCAGGTAGCATGGATTGATTCAGACCTCTCAGTGTCCCGGAGAAGCTTACAATCTAATTTCACTACTGTCGTCTCAGGTCATAGTAAAACACAAAAAACTGCCCACTTTGGACAGTCGCTAGGTACACCGTGGTATTTAGGGTAAGACCCTCTTTGACTTGCAGTAAACAGAGCAAGCAGGAAGCAAAGATCAAGCACCGATCAGAATCTTCTTATATTAGAAAAATGAGTTTCTGTCTGTCTGTTCATCTGTCTGTCTGTTCTCTATGCGCGACCAAACTACTGGACCGATTTTTACCAAATTCGGCACACAGGTACATCAGGTGTCCTGGAAGGTTTTAGACCAGGTCTCAGCTCTATAGGACGTACCGTTCCAAAGATATTCCCAAAATATGATCTCCATTAACCAATATTAGCCTGGGAGCCTTTCACTTCAAATCCCAACTGCCATTTTCTCCACATACACACAGGTTTCTATAACAACCCAGCCAGGTAATTAGCAGCCAGCTGAGGAGCTCAGGTAAATAACAACCCAGCCATTTCTCTTCACTGCTTTAAAGGGGCAGAGCCCCATGAATAACACTGTTAAAGGGCTATTCCGGTTACCAGAAATATAACTAATGTTTTAGACTAACTCATCATCAATCATTACCTCATATAATGTAAATTTCACATATTATTTGTTCAGTAGTAATAAAAGATGTTTTCTTCCAATTCTACCCACTGTGTTTCCTCATAAATTACCATGGCATCCACCTGTACTTCAGGCCACCCTTCAAAGAAGGACTTAAAACCCCTGCCCCCAGGTCTCGCCAGCTGGATATATGTCAATTATCCGGTATCGAACTCTGACTCCTGGATCCCACAAAGTATAGCTTAGAAAAACTATATCACTCCTAGCTAAATGCAGTGATAATTGATATCATGGCACCAGATATCGCAGCATTTTTTCTACAGTAATTATTTTTTTCCTTTTTTTTCTTCCTTCTTTTTTTCTTTTGTTGGGTCAGATCACATGAGGTAGCCCCCCCTTCCTACACACACCCAGACACAACAGTGAGCCCTGGCGCCAGTTCACCAGTTAGACCACTTTTTGTAACCACTGCATATCGGGAACACCCCCCCCCCCAAGACTTGCCATTTTAAACATGCTTTGACCTCTTTGTCCAGCTATCATAATTTGGTTTATGTTAAAGTGGCTCAGATCTTGATGTTTGCCCAGTTTTCCTGTTTCCAACTCATCAACTTCTATCCCGTTGACAGGTACCATATTCACAAGTAGGTTACTTACTTCGCAGATCAGCGGTTCTACTTTTATGTGAGATAGGCTACTTTCACACTAGCGTTTTTATTTTCCGGTATTGAGATCCGTCATAGGGTCTCAATACCAGAAAAAACCCTTCCGTTTTGTCCCTATTCATTGTCAATAGGGACAAAACGTAACTGAACGCGGTACTCCAAAATGCATTCCGTTCCATTCTCATATCGGAGAGCGGCATGCTGCGGTTTTCTTTCCGTCCTGAGATGCAGCACTAGACGGATCTGTCATGACCCACAATGCAAGTCAATGGGGATGGATCCGTTTTCTCTGACACAATCTGACACAATAGAAAACGGATCCGTCCCCCATTGACTTTCAATGGAGTTCATGACGGATCGGTCTTGGCTATGTTAAATATAATACAACCGGATCTGTTCATAACGGATGCAGACGGTTGTATTATCAATAACGGAAGAGCTATTGCTGAACCCTGCCGGATCCAGCAAAAACGCTAGTGTGAAAGTAGCCGTAGATGTCAATAGAACGCTCTCTACCCATCTATAACTTTATTATATACAAAGCAGTGCCTAGACCAGGGGTAGGGAACCTCCAGCTCTCCAGCTGTTGTGAAACTACAATTCCCAGCATGCTTCATTCATTTCTATGAGAGTTCTTAGAAGAGCAGAGCGAGTATGCTTGCTGGGAGTTGTAGTTTCACAACAGCTGGAGAGCCGGAGGTTCCCTACCCCTGGCCTAGACCCTGGTCACCCAGAGTACATATAGTCCTGTTCCTTACTATATGTACTACTGTATACTAGGGTTGTCACTATACCAGCGGTTTTGCAATTCTCGATGCCAAATTGATACCACGCCCGAAATTTCCTCGATCCTTGTTCTCTACCCCGCCTCTCACCCCCACTGCCTTCTCAGCTCCACTGCCACACACATGTGGCCAGAACACTCTTGCCGTAGTCAGGGCCGTATTTAGGGTTCATGCTGCCCTAGGCACTCTCTGTGATGACGCCCCCCCCCCAACGTGACCCATTCCCCCACGCCCCCAAATAGTAGCATAGTAGCCTCTCCTCAGTCCCCCCCATCCCATAGTAGCCTCCTCCCCCCACAGTAGCATAGTAGCCTCTCCTTAGAACCCCCCACCCATAGTAGCTCGTTACCCCACCGCCCATAGTAGCCTCTTTCTCACCCCCCACCTCATAGTAGCCTCCCCTCGTTACCCCACCCCCATAGTAGCCTCCTCCCCCACAGTAGCATAGTAGTCTCTCCTCAGTAGCCCCCCAACCCCATAGTAGCCTTGTTACCCCATCCCCATAGTAGCCTCCTCCTGGACTTATTACAGTGACCTATCCTCCCCCCAACCTCCTGGATACTGAAAATGGTCCTCTGCCAAGCCAATTAACCCCCGCCCAACTACCCCACCATCCCCATACACTCAACTACCCTCAGTCTGTACCCCCCCCCCACCTGCCGCTGGTGCACCTAGCTTTTCTGATGCCCAAGGCAAATATTGAAACACCCCCCCATGCCAAATTCTCAACCTAATCCCTTCCCTCCAGTCCTACTGTTAAAGGGGTTGTCCTCTTTTTACTAACTAATGACCTATCCTCACGATAGGTCATCAATATCAGATCGGCTGGGGTCCTCCGGCACCCTGACGATCAGCTGTTTGAAGAGAGAGCAGAGCTCATATGAGAGCTGCTTTCTCTGCTCTGTTCACCTGCTCGCCATAGAATTTGCAGTGAAGAGCAGTAAACAGAGCAGAGAAGGCAGCGCTCGTACAAAAAAAGACAACCCCTTCAAAGACAGACTTGGAAAACATTTCATACAGCACTACAGAGCATACAGAGCATACAGCGCCACATATGTACCTCTTACATCCAGTGACTTCTCTTCTCTGATGTAGACGTTCTCTTTCCTCTTCTTCTGTCGGACCAGACCGCCATGGTGACTTCTTTCAGCCGTGCCTTGTCTCTGAAGAGTTCAACAAACAGACATCTTACTTTCCTACTTTTCCATCATCCTCTCACCTTCTCCACATCTCACCCTGCCCGCCCCCATACTATACTACAGAAACAGCCCCCCTGAAAATACTGGCACCACACAGAAAAACAGTACCCCCCTTACCTTTCAGATCAGATCCCCATATCAAACCCCAGATGAGACCCCCATCTACAGACCCCCATTAGACCTCCAAACTCCCATATCTGACCCTCATTAGACCTCCAAAGCCCCAATCAGCCCCTCATTAGACCCCAGACCCCTATCAGATCCTCATTAGACCCAGTCCCTATCAACCCTCATTAGGCCTCCAGACCCCCTATCAGAACCTCATTAGACCCCCAGACACTCAATCAGACCCCCATTAGACCTCCAGACCCCTATCAGATCCTCATTAGACCCCAGACCCCCAATCAGACCTCCGACCCTGAATCAGACCCCTCTAGACCCCCAGTCAGACCCTTCAGGCCCCTAATCAGACCTCCTTCAGACCCCTAATTAGATCCCCAATCATACCCCCCCTTCTGGCCCATATCATACTCTTGTGGCCCCCATATAGAACTCTCCTTCTGGGGCCCATGTCAGACCCCCCCCCATTCTGTCCCACCATTTCAGACCCCCCCCCCAATCTGTCCCACCATTTTCAGACCCCCCATTCTGTCCCACCATTTCAGACCCCCCCCATTCTGTCCCACCATTTCAGACCCCCCATTCTGTCCCACCATTTCAGATCCCCCCCATTCTGTCCCACCATTTCAGATCCCCCCCATTCTGTCCCACCATTTCAGACCTCCCCATTCTGTCCCACCATTTTAGACCCCCCATTTCTGTCCCACCATTTTAGATCCCCCCCACATTCTGTCCCACAATTTCAGATCCCCCCATTCTGTCCCACCATTTCAGATTCCCCCCCATTTTGTCCCACCATTTTCAGACCCCCCATTCTGTCCCCACCTTTTTCAGATCCCCCCATTCTGTCCCACCATTTCAGATCCCCCCCATTCTGTCCCCACCTTTTCAGATCCCCCCCCATTCTGTCCCCACTTTTTCAGATTCCCCCCCATTCTGTCCCCACCTTTTCAGATCCCCCCCCCATTCTGTCCCCACCTTTTCAGTCCCCCCCCCATTCTGTCCCACCTTTTCAGATTCCCCCCATTCTGTCCCCACCTTTTCAGATCCCCCCATTCTGTCCCCACCATTCAGATCCCCCCCCCATTCTGTCCCCACCTTTTCAGATTCCCCCCCATTCTGTCCCCACCTTTTCAGACCCCCCCTCATTCTGTCCCCACCTTTTAAGATCCCTTTTGGCCCCCACTTCAGACCTCAGATTCAGACAAGAAAAAACAAACAAAACTTACCTCCGGTCCTGGCTGTGTCCCCGCTCTCTCCTCTTCCAGGGGCCCGCGCTGAAGTCACCTGACCTCCTGCAGCATCCAGGTCAGAGGGCGCTCTGTACGTCCTGACGCTGCAGGCAGTCAGGACACAGCAGCCGCCGGCCTCAGGAAGAGCAAGCAGGAGTAGGGGTAAGTACTGTACAGCGCTACTAGCGCTCACTCCCCTCCTCCTGCAGGCCAGTGAGCGCCACCCAACAGCAGCACCCTAGCACCCCCCCCCCCCCCTGCGGAAATTTAAAAATAAATTTTAAAATCGTTATATACTCCTGGCGGGGTACCGCCCCCCGCAACCTGCCGCCCTAGGCACCGTGCCCCGTGGCCCCGGTGCCTAGTTGTTAATACGGCCCTGGCCGTAGTAAAGATCCATGACACACACATATGCACACACCATAGTGAAGATCATGACACTCACATGCACCATAACAAAGAACCATGACACACAAACACGTAGCGGAGCTCATAGATTGCATATGTGATCTCTGTACATAGCCACACATCCCACATAGACCTACAAATAAATGTGCTATCCCAGCAGGCACCGGTCACCAGCCGTAGCAGCGTCCTCCTGTGCTGAGAGGTGCCCTTTATCATCGTTCATCCCTAGGCCTGAGCCCTTATGAACATCCCTGCTTCCATCTCCGAGCCCAAATCAATATAGCAGCAAATGGTGACTATATGAAGTATCGACAAAGTATTGATATTCCAAAACCCACTGCAACCCTGCTATATACTGTACTCAGTGCTGATTTACCCAGTGATTCAATGCATTCGGAAAGTCTTCAGACCCTTTCACTTTTTTCACATTTTGTTAAAGTTTTTCCCCATAAATCTGTACATGAGACCTAATATACCTCATAATGTACCTCATAATGAGAAAGTGAAAACAGAACATTAGGAATCTTTTATAAAATTAATTTATTGAAAAGGAAAAACTAAAATCTTGCATCAGGACTCAGTTGAAGGCCTTTGGCAGCGATTCCAGCCTCCAGTCTTCTTGGAGATGATGCCACAAGGTTTGCACACTTGGATTTGGGGATTTTCTGCCATTCTTCTCTGCAGATCCTTTCAGGCTCTGTCAGATTGGATGTTAGACCATCGGTGGACAGACATTTTTAGGTCTCTCCAAAAATTTTCCATTGGGTTCAAGTCAGGTCTCTGGCTCGGTCAGTCAAGGACATTCACAGAGTTGTCCCTAAGCCGCTCCGGTGTTCTCTTGGCTTGCTCAGGGTCATTGTCTTGTTGGAAGGTGAACCTTTGGCCCAGTCTGAGGTTCAGAGCACTCTGGGTCTGGTTTTCATTAAGAATATGCTTCATTCAGCTTTCCCTCAAACCTGATCAGTCTCCCAGTCCCAGCTGATGATGCTGCCACCATCATTCATCACTGTAGGGATGGAATAGTGCAAGAGATAAGCAGTGCCTGGTTTCCTCCAGACATGACGCTTAGAATTGAGGCCAAAAAATTAAACCTTGTTTCTCACAGACTGAGAGTCCTTTAGGTGCGTTCATGTGTCTTCTCTCTGCACACTCTTCCATAAAGCCCATATTGGTGGAGGCTGCGGTGATGATTGACCTTCTGGAAGTTTCTTCTATCTGCACACAATCTTTG
>ONZH01018426.1:0-27065 GCA_900303285.1 Rhinella marina
CAGCTAAAGATTTAAATAACTTATGTATCCGATTCCTCTTCTCTACTCCTCCTACTCCTCCTCCATATCGTCTCTGCCTAACGCTGACCCAAAAAACGCCATTTTTAGAGGTCCAACTGGCACTCTTTTAGCACAATTTTTCAGGAGGGCCCCCTACAGGCCCTCTCTTCAAACAATTTTTCAGGAGGGCCCCCTACAGGCCCTCTATTCAAACAATTTTTCCAGAGGTCCACCTACAGGCCCTCTATTCAAACAATTTTTCCAGAGGTCCACCTATAGGCCCTCTGTCCAAACAATTTTAACGGAAGTCCACCTACAGGCCCTCTCTCCAAACAATTTTTCCGGAGGTCCACCTACAGGCCCTCTCTCCAAACAATTTTTCCAGAGGTCCACCTACAGGCCCTCTCTCCAAACAATTTTTCCAGAGGTCCACCTACAGGCCCTCTCTTCAAACATTTTTTCAGGAGGGCCCCCTACAGGCCCTCTATTTAAACAATTTTCAGGAGGGCCCCCTACAGGCCCTCTATTCAAACAATTTTTCAGGAGGGTCCCCTACAGGCCCTCTCTCCAAACAATTTTTCCGGAGGTCCACCTATAGGCCCTCTGTCCAAACAATTTTTCCGGAGTTCCACCTACAGGCCCTCTCTCCAAACAATTTTTCCGGAGGTCCACCTACAGGCCCTCTGTCCAAACAATTTTTCCGGAGTTCCACCTACAGGCCCTCTCTCCAAACAATTTACGTCTTTTTCCTATCTTTCTCTCTCTCCAAACTATTTTTCCGGATAGCTGCCATATACGGTATTAAACTGAGTAGTATACATAGAAGACATACCACACTTGATCAATCTCATAATTTACGACTGTACCGGTTGATGCTAAATTTTTAAGTTGGGGTCCTGCGTCGTCATTCTAAATACATCCGGCTGTTGTCACCACCACACACGCTAGCCCAGCCTGCCCCCCCACCTACAGGCCCACTCTACAAACAATTTAGCCGGATAGGGGACGTATTAGAAGTTGTACTCATGTTTGTTTTTGTTCTTCTTTTATCTGCCTCATGACCTGTGATAGGCAGAGCATGGACACGTCCCCTTAGCTGCAGTGGGAAAGACACTCCCCTGGCCAGAGCAAGCTCTTTTTCCGTTTCCCGTGTTCGAAATATCCATTAAATATAGGATCCCAAGATAGGGAACGTATACGGTATTAAACTGAGAAGAATCGATACTGCACCGGCTGATGCTAGAGTATTTCCAAATGCATTCAGGCCCACTCTACAAACAATTTAGCCGGATAGGGGACGTATTAGAAGTTGTACTCATGTTTGTTTTTGTTCTTCTTTTATCTGCCTCATGACCTGTGATAGGCAGAGCATGGACATTCCCTTGGCCAGAGCAAGCTCTTTTTCCGTTTTCCGTGTTCGAAAAATCCATTAAATATAGGGTCCCAAGATAGGGGACGTATACGGTATTAAACTGAGAAGAATCGATACCATACGGGTTAAAGCAACAGTTTTTCCAAATCCATTCCGGCTGTTGTCACCACCACACACGCTAGCCCAGGGGGCACTCCTCTGGCTCTTCCAGCGAAACCTCCTTCCCCCCACCTACAGGCCCTCTCTACAAACAATTTAGCCGGATAGGGGACGTATTAGATATTGTACTGATTCTGAATTGCCTCCTGCGATAGATGGGAATCGAACCCAGATCAACTGCTTGGGAAGTAGCTATGCTCACCACTATACCACCAGCAGGCACAGCAACTGATAAGAACAGATACTGAACTTGATTTCAGCATGCATGAGCAGTGGTGTCACCTGCAGGAGGTGATGGACCTTCGTTGCACCTAGTTGGGTGCTTCCCTAACATGTGATGGGTATTTGCCTCGCCTTTCTTGGTCTAGGTGAGCACAATTGCCATGAGGGTAACCACCAGGCTGTTGCCTGAGAATTTGGGGTAATGGTGGGATTAAGCAGCCTCAGAGGCATCCATGCATGCTGCCCCTGCTGTTTCCTGTCCATTTCCGTGGTGTTTCCATCATTTTCTGAGGTTTCCAGGTTTTCACCCAGCCTTCCCTAGGCAGAGCCTTGGTCCCCCGCAAAAATGCTCGAGTCTCCCATTGACTTCAATGGGGTTCGTTATTCAAAACGAGCACCCGAGCATCGGGAAAAGTTTGACTCGAATAACGAGCACCCGAGCATTTTAGTGCTCGCTCATCTCTAGTTAGTATATAAAATGAGAATGCTTAGACTGGGAGAAAATGTCTGTATGTGGGTAAGTAACTGGCTCTAACGGCACATTCTCAGATTGGGTCACTGTCACTAGTGGGGTACCACAGGGGTCAGTATTGTGCCCAATTCTCTTCAATATATTTATCAATTATCTTGTAGAAGGCTTGCATAGTAAAATATCAATTTTTGCAGATGACACTAAACTGTGTAAAGTAATAACACAGAAGAGGACAGTACACTGCTACAGATGGATCTGGATAGACTGGAGGCCTGGGCAGAGAAGTGGCATATGAGGTTTAACACTGACAAATGTAAGGTTATACACATAGGAAGGAATAATGCAAGTCACCAGTACATACTGTAAGGGATCGTATCCTCTCAGGGGGTCGACATCACACAATATCTTCAAAACACGGGGATTTTCAGGTCCAACTCAGTTTTATTGGCACCAGCACACCAAAACAAATCATAAAAACAACACCTGCCCAGCTGGGCTCTGACTAAACATAGTTCAGCTAACTCACCTAAATACATACGCTGTTCACACACAGCTTTTAAGTGTGGCTTCCTCAGCCGTTCAGTCCAGCAGCCTCCTGGCTGTGACTCCAACCTTACCCTTGGGGGGAGATGGTCCAATAGTCATCCCGACTATGACCGTGTGACCCTCTTCTCCTAGGGTCACTGGGCCCCCCAAACTTCCAGGCCACACAGAGCCTCCACAGGCTCCAACCTCTCAGGCCTCCTCAGCCTTTCTCCCTCTCTAACACACAGTGCAGGTTAACTTATCCCTGCCTGATAAATCCAGCTGGCCTCACCTGGGGCCAGGGAAAACCTGTGACGGATTAGGGTGTGTGGACTGGAAGACTCCCACTTCCAACCTGTCTCCCAGCCAAAGAAATCCAGCCCATGCAACATTAAACAAAACCCAGCTCCAGCAACTATGCTTGCTGAAGCTATACCACTTCTGGATTTCAGTTCTCACCTGGCTAAACTGACAAATCAGGCGAGATACACACCCCACACCTCGGATTACTACACACATCACCACAATACTAAATGGTAAAACACTGGGTAACACTGACATGGAAAAGGACGAGAGATGAGCGAAATGAAAAAATTATTCGCCCAACATTCGCCGAACTTTTCCTAAAATTCGTGTATTCGACGAATAGATTTGTTGTATTTGCGTACAAAATATACGTTATTATGTGCTATTAGCTAACATTCGCTCACTAATAACGATCATTCATTTACAAAATGTACGCAACTTCTTAGAAGACGTACGCATGAGCGTACAAATGGCTTACGAATCTCAGCGTACTATTGTCTAAGCGATTACGTAATACGCAGGCACGTACGAGAAGAGGCCGCAGCGTGCACTCCTCAGAGGCAGAGCGATTATTCGAGACACATATATGGTAAATAGTGCAAATACATTATTATAAGTATAATATAAACATTTTAAATATCACCTACCTAGTATGCTCACGGACATGTTTAAGTCTCTTTTCTTCTGACGCTTGTCATAGAACTGGAGTAGAGTCCCAAACTCAGTCGCAATTTGTAATCCACATAGGCAAAATTGTAATCCAAATGGGTAAAAAAATAGCAGCAAAGGTTCCCTTTAAAAAACCTAAAGGGGCTCCCCAAATAACCTGAAAAGGGGGAAAAAGGGATGAGGCGCACGTAAGCGCAACTTGGATAAAAAAAACTTTTTTTTGATGGGGGGAGTCCTAACAATCCATGGCCATCCGGGTGAGGACAAACGCGGGGCAACAAAACTAAAAACAAGGGCCAACTAGTGTCCACCCTTCAGGATAAGTCCATGTTGTGGCTCCCATAGAAACTGCTAAAATTACTTAAAGGCCAGCAGGTCCTCCTCACTGCTGCTGGAGCTAAAGGACATGAGAGGGCGCTCCTGCCTCATCATGAAAGCGGCCCTGGCTGCGGCAGCAGACCCCCGCCGACCTCTCAAGGATGGTCTTCTTGGTGACTGGGCTGTCACACTGGCAAAGGCAGTGGTAACTTTGGCCCTGCCCATCACTCTGTAGTGGCCAGATCCTCCTGCCGGCATACCAGGTGACAGAATCTCCGGCTGTAACGGTAATGGTAACTGTCTTCCACGAGCGGCGGACTATGCGGCCTGCAACTGCCATGGGCATGGCAGTTGGTAGTGGTACTGTACCACAGTTGGATGGTACACGAAAGTGTTTGTGGTCATCTGTCCCACATGAAGGATCGGTGGTATCGGTGGCGGTGGCGGCAAATCAGGAATCAGGGGTTCCGGCTGATCCTGACCTTGGGATTTCTCTTCAAATCTCAAGGTCTCAAGATCACAAGCCTCTTCTGCGGCCTGGGCCTCCTCACTCCAGTCTTCCGGGGGCGCTGCAGGAGTAGGTGGTCGCTTTAAGATTTTCAACCCAGTAGCAAAGGGGCCTTGGAGGCTCTTCATGGGGGTATACTCCACGTAATTCCCTGCATGGAGATTGTGGCGTATGGGTGGAAGATACAGCCGCTTAACAGAACGGAATTCGTACGCAACAGCGTGTAGAGTAACTACCAGGGAGGAGTCTGCGCAACAGCGTATAGAGTAACTAATTATACGTAGAATAGCGTATAATTTAGTGGATAAACTACGTAGCGATGCGTACAAAAGCAAAGCGAATCACCTAATATTCGGATTCGCTTCGCAGCTGAAAAATCCCAAGATTCGATACGAATCAACGAATCGACTAATCGCTTCGCTCATCTCTAAAAAGGACCTAGGAAGCAAACTAAGCTTCAGAAACCAGTGTCTGACAGCTGGTGCTAAGGCCAATAAGATAATGGGTTGAATCAAAAGAGGCATAGATGCCCGTGATGAGAACATAGTCCTGCCACTTTACAAATCACTAGTCAGACCACACATGGAGTACTGTGTACAGTTCTGGGCTCCTGTGAACAAGGCAGACATAGCAGAGCTGGAGAGGGTTCAGAGGAGGGTAACTAAAGTAATAATTGGAATGGGTGGACTACAGTACCCAGAAAGATTATCAAAATTAGGGTTATTTACTTTAGAAAAAAAGATGACTGAGGGGAGATCTAATAACTATGTATAAATATATCATGGGTCAGTACAGAGATCTCTCCCATGATCTTTTTACCCGCAGGACTGTGACCGTGACGAGGGGACAAGCTCTGCACCTGGAGGAAAGAAGGTTTGTTCACAAACATAGAAGAGGATTCTTTACGGTAAGAGCAGTAAGTCTATGGAACTCTCTGCCTGAGGAGGTGGTGATGGTAAGTTCAGTAAAAGAGTTCAAGAGGGGTGTGGATGTATTTCTGGAGTGTAATAATATTACAGGTTATAGTTACTAGAGATAGGTTGTTGATCCAGGGAGCAATTCTGATTGCCGGATTGGAGTCGGGAGGGATTTTTTTTCCCCTAAAGTAAGGAACATTGGCTTCTACCTCACAGGGTTTTTTTGCCTTCCTCTGTATCAACTTGCAGGATAACAGGCCGAACTGGATGGACAGATGTCTTTTTTCGGCCTTATAAACTGTTACTATGTTACTATGTTTTACGTAATAAAAAATTAAAAGTTTCAAGTGAAAAAAGTGTCCTTTTCCTAAAATTAAGTTTAAAAAATAGGGGAAAAAAAGAAAAGTAGACATATTAGGTATTGCCATGTCCGTATCGATCACATGATCCACCCCAACAGGCGAACGCCATAAACAAATAAATAAAAACAGTGCCAAAACAGTTGCCCTACAAAAAGGTGTAATACCAAGCGATCAAAAAGGCGCATCTTGCAAAAATGAGATCCTACCTAAGACAATCACCAGAAATTAAAAAAAAAAAAAATCGCTATCAGAACATGCCACAAGATTTTATACTATTCAAAAATGCTTTCAGTGTGTAAAACTTAACAAAAATTCAAATAGACATGTTAGGTATCACGTCTGTAATAACCTGCCCTATAAAAATATCACATGATGTACACTGTCAGGTGAAAGCTGTAAAAATAAACTAAATAAAAAGTATGCCAGAACAGTCATTTTTTGTTACCTTACAAAATGCATATCGAGTGATCAAAGTCATATATACCCCAAAATGGTACCAATGAAAATGTTACCTCATCCTGCAAAAAACCCCCACATAAGACAATCATTCAAAAAATAAAAACCAGTGGCAACTGTAAACCAATCCATCAAAATCTGCACTGCAACCATATAGCGCCACTTCCTTTCTGAGTATTGCCTTGTGCCCCCACAGCAGTTTACTACATATGGGATGTTGCCGTATTCAGGAGAAAATGGTTATCAAATTATGGTGTGATCCTGTTAAGGCCTCTCACACACGAACGCTGTGTTTTGCGTTGTGCTATCCGCATCAGTATGTCCGTTCCGTAGCCCCGCAAAAAAAATAGAACATGTCCTATTCTTGTCCGTTTTGCGGACAAGGATAGGCATTGTTAAAATGGATCCGCAAAAAAAAACGGAAACACGGATGCCATACGGATGTCATCCGTTTTTTTTGCGGATCCGCAATTTGCAGACCGCAAAACACATACGGTCGTGTGCATGTAGCCTTAAATTGCACTGACCGCCAGAAGAGTAAGGAATAGTGGAATAAAAGAGACTTATTTCGGACTATTGAGGGCAATGGAGACTGTTGCCACAGCAGGGCCTTCGATTTATATGGAGCAATAATCGTTGTAAAGAAATCCACAGAGGACGAGTCTCCGATTCCAGATGTGTCAGAAACATCTGCACCATACGAGCAGGGTTACAGTATTTAAGAAAATCAGGAACTGACAGGCCCCTGTGAGACTTATTGTTTGCTTAGATTTACAAGGACATTTTGAAGCCCATATGAATTTAAGGACATCGGTTTGTAATGCTTTCAAATCCGGGCTGGCCACTGGAATGGGCACAGTCCGGAATAGATATAGAAGTCTCGGCAGGACCACATTTCTAATGATGCAAATCCTTCCTATCCAAGACACTGGCAGGGAGTTCCGAATATGGTGCTCCTCCCTATTTTTATGAAACTGGGGGGATAATTTACCTTATAGGCCTTGTCAAGTCTATTCGGCTATGAGATGCCCAAATAGGGCATAAAGTGATGTTTGATCTGGGATGGAAACTTTTGAGTAAGAAGGGATCTCATTTGGGGCAAGCATTACAGAGAAGAAGCTCTGATTTGGAATGATTTTTGGAAAGCCGAGACCGCGGAAAAAGAGTCCAACACCTTCAACAGGTTAGAGAGTGACATGATGGATTTAGTGAGGGAAAGAAGTAGATCATCAGCAAAGAGACTTAAAGGGAACCTGTCATCTCCGAAACACCCCCTGAACTAGAGTAAGCGGTGTATAGTGTAAGTGATGCTGAATCCGAATATGTAAGTTTTATCTTCATACTCACTTCCATTCTGACACTATGCTCCCACAAACCAGCAGTAAAATGCACTCACTGGACTCCAATGCTCACTCACATAATGGAGAGGACTCTAAGAAGAGTCCTGTGAATGTATTTTACTGCAGGTTTGTGGGAGCACAGCATGAGAATGGAAGTGAGTATGAAGATAAAACTTACATATTCGGATTCAGCATCACTTACACTATACACTGCTTACTCTAGTTCAGGGGGTGTTTCGGAGATGACAGGTTCCCTTTAACTTAAACTCGGAATTATCCAAGGAAAATTCTGAAATATTGGGGTTTGATCTGATTTTTAAGGCAATGGGTTCCATTGCAATGGCAAATAAGGTGGGGGACAAGGGACACTCTTAACAAGTACCACGTTGGAATTGAATATGTGGCTGCTAATTTCAAATAAGATTCCTATGTGGTATATCCAAAAATACCAGACCTATGAATGGGCACACCCCAATACATATAGCAACCTATAAACAACAGTGTGACTTCCCAAAATAATCAACTAAAGAATTGAAGGTAAAAATATAAATCTTTATTTAGTCAATTAAAAATATATATTAATAAAAAATGGAGGAATCCACATATTGGATACCAAAAATAATCTCATTATTTTTGCTCCCCTATATGTGGATTCCTCCATTTTTTATTAATATGTATTTTTAATTGGCTTCCTATGTGGTATGTAGGGCTGGACTGCCATCAACAAAAAGGTCCCCCGATGCCCATATTGACCAGAACTTGTGAGATATTCCCAAGAGGCCTTGTTAGCAGCATGAACTAAGTTTAAGATTTTTTAAATGTTATCTGGTGCTTCCAAATCTAATATGAAACTGACTTGATCATTATGTATAAGATCTGGAAGGAAACTATTAAGTCGGCAAAATGAAGGCGCAAAATCGGTCTATACTTAGAAGCAGTCACTATAATGGAAGCACTCACTAGCATGCAGGAGGTGAGTGAAGCGCTGTACTTACCCCATCCTCCTGCTTTCTGTTCTCAGGTCCCGTGCTGCTGTGTCCTGAATGCCTGCAGCGTCAGGACATACAGAGAGCACTGTGACCTGACGCTGCAGGCAGTCACGTGACTATGAACCGCGGGCCTGGTGAAGAGAAGAGAGCAGGGAGACCGCCGGACCAGGACAGTGGCAGGAGAGGTAAGTTAATTTATTTATTTTGAAGTCTGATATGGGGGCCTGGAAATCTGATTGGGGGCATGGAGGTCTAATGGGGGTCTGATTGGTGGTCTGGAGGTCTAATGTGGGTCTGATTGGGGAGTCTGGTGGTTTAATTGGGGAGTCTGGAGGTCTAATGGGGGTCTGGAAGTCTAATGGAGGTCTGGTTAGGGGTCTGGAGGTCTGATGGGGTCAGATATGGTGGTTTGGAAGTCTAATGGGGGTCTGATTGGGGGTCTGCAGGTCTAATGGGGGTCAGATATGGAGGTTTGGAGGTCTAGTGGGAGTCTGGAGGTTAAATGGGGATCTGATTGGGGGTCGGGAAGTCTAATGGGGATCTGTAGGTCTAATGGGGGTCAGATATTGGGATTTGCTTCTGGAAGTCTAGTTGGGGGTCTAGAAGTCTAATGGGGTCTGGTTGGAGGTCTAATGGGGGTCTGGTGATCTAGTCTGAGGTCTGATAGTGATCTGGAGGTCTGCTCTGAGGTCTAATTGGGGTCTGGAGGTCTGGTCCGAGGTCTTATATGGGAGTCTGGAGATCTAATGGGGGTCTTATATGGGGGGCTGGAGGTCTAATGGAGGTTAGATATGGGGGTCTGGAGGTCTAATGGGGGTTGGGTTTGAAAGCCTAATCGGGGTCTGGAGGTCTAATGGGGGTCTTATCTGAGGTCTAAATCTGGGGTCTGGTATGGCGTCTGACATTGAGGTCTAAAGGTCTGGTCAGAGATGGGGGAGTCTTATCTTAGGTTTTATATAGGGGTCTGATCTGAAAGGTAAGAGGGTATTTTTCTGTAATGGCGCACAATATAAAGGAGTATTTTTGTACTGGCACATCTGTGTGGTACCAGTAATTTTAGGGAGACTGTTTCTGCAGGACAGCATGGGGGGGGGGGAATGGGGTGTTGAGAAAGTCGGGAGGAGGATGGAAAAGTAGAACACTAAGATGTCTGTTTGTTAAACTCTGCAGAGACACGGCTCAAAGAAGTCACCGTGGCGGTCTGGTCTGAAAGGAGAAGATCAGGAAATAGAATATTTACATCAGAGGAGACGTCACTGGATGTAAGAGTTACATAAGTGGGGTTGTATTACCCTGTATGTTCTGTAGTGCTGTATGTAATGTTTTCCAAGTATGCCTTTAACCCCTTCAACCCCGGGCCTGTTTTCACCTTACTGCCCAGGCCATTTTTTGCAAATCTGACATGTGTCACTTTATGTGGTAATAACTTTGGAACGCTTTAACTTATCCAGGCCATTCTGAGACTGTTTTCTCGTCACATATTGTGCTTCACGACAGTAGTAAATTTTTGGCAAAATATTTCATTTTTATTTATAAAAAAATACCAAATTTACCAAAAATTTGGAAAAATTTCAAAATTTCAATTTCTCTACTTTCAAAATACATAGTAATACCTCCAAAAATAGTTATTATTTTACATTCCCCATATGTCTACTTTATGTTGGCATCATTTTATAAATGTTATTTTACTTTTTTAGGAGGTTAGAAGGCTTAGAAGTTTAGAAGCCATTTTTCAAATTTTCACCAAATTTTCCAAAACCATTTTTTTAAGCACCAATTCATATATAAAGTGATTTTGAGGGGCTTACATAATGAAACCCACCCATAACTGACCCCATTTTAGAAACTACACCCCTCAAATTTCACTTTTTTGGTAGATTATTCATGTTAATATTTTTTTTCTTGCAACACAGTAAGGGTTAACAGCAAACTAAACCTCAATATACATTGCTCTGATTCTGCAGTTTACAGAAATACCCCATATGTGGTGGTAAACGTCTCTATGGGTTTGTGGCAGTGGTCAGAAGTAAAGGAGCGCCATATGGATTTTGGAGGCCGATTTTGCTAGAATAGTTTTTAGGCACCATTTTGTAATTGAGAGACCCTGATGTACCCCTACAGTGGAAACCCTCAAAAAGTGACCCCATTTTGGAAACTACACCCTTCAACGAATATATTAAGGGGGGTACTGGCCACTTTGACCCCCTAAGTGTTTTACGGAATTTGGAAACACTTGGCTGTGAAAATGAAAAATTTAATTTCTTCCAATAAAATGTTGCTTTGTTAGGCTTTTATTGTTTTTAATAACTCTGTGGGTGACCCGTAGGCATTTATGTGGATGCAATACAACACCTTTGCAGCAGAAATATCATATTTAATCGGGCTGTTCAGTCTGTGGGTGACCTGTAGACATTTGTGGTCAGGGCAAAACTACTCCTTTGCACCAGTGACACAGAAATACAATACCTAATCGGGCTGTTAATTCTGTGGGTAACTTAAAGCCAATTTTGGTGTTCAAAACTCTGCATTTTCATCCGTTTTACTGTTATAGGAGATTTAATCAGTCTGTTAATTGTGCCGGTGACATAAAGCAATTTTGGGGGCTCAGAACACCACATTTCATCTGTCTTACTATTATAGGACATTTAAATCAGTCTGTTAATTGTGGCAGTGGCATAAAGCAATTTTCAAGATTCAAAACACCACATTTTCATCTGTCTAACTGTTATAGAAGATTTAATCAGTCTGTTAATTGTAGTGGTGACATAATGCAATTTTGGGGGTTCAGAACACCATATTTTCATCCGTCTAACTGGTATAGGAGATTCATTCAGCCTGTTAATTGTGGCAGTAGCATAAAGAAATTTTTGGGGTTCAGAACACCGCATTTTCATCTGTCTCACTGTTATAAGACAGTTAGTCAGTCTGTTAATTGTGTTGGTGACATAATGCCTTTTTTGGGAGGGAGATACACGTCATCTGCGTTCGTGACATGGAAATACAATAGTTAATCAGTTTGTTAATTGAGTCTGTGACATAAAGCAATTTTGGGGTTCAGAACACCGCTTTAACATCCATCTAACTTTTATAGGAGATTTCATCAGTCTATTAATTGTATCAGTGACATAAAGCGTAAGGGACTTGGAGGGACTCCCTGCCTCAATCTCCACTGCATACTGCCATGGTGTGTCTGGGTCATCTGTCTGGTCTTGCTCATCTCCCTCTAGCTCCTCCTCTCCTTTCACTTATGCAGATAAATCATCCATTTCTGTATGCATTGCTTGTGCGTGAATGTCCTCCTCCTTATACACCAGTTCAGCCCCCACAGGTCTCAGGTGGCCATTAGATGTAGGTGCCACATCTCCTGTCCCCTGGCAAGCCAGATTTATCAGCATCTCTTCCAGGACATGAACGAGTGGAATGACATTGTTTGTCCCATAGTCCTAGTAACTGACCAATAACTTGGCCTCCTCAAAGGGCCTGCTCATATAGTCGGTCCAAAATGTAGAGGATGGAGTTCCAATGGGTGGAAACGTCACATATCTGGCTATATCTGCCTTTGTAACTCAAGGAGGGCTTGTTTTGCTGGGTAAGAGTGGCTGAAGTGCATGCACAGTTTCCTGGCCATTTTCAAGATGTCTTGCAATTGGATGGACGACTTCAGGAACCGCTTTACAACCAAATCAAAGATGTGCGACATGCAAGGGGCCAACACAATGTTCCTCCCGTTATCGGTTCCGATCTGCAGTTGGCAAGGAGACAGCCAGGATTCAATTACCTCTTGAAGGACATGGAGCAGTTCCTCCCTGGTGTGACTCCCTTCACCCAGGCAAACCAAGCGCAGAACAGCGTGACACCGCTATGCTCTGCATAGGAGGTATGCTGGAGGAGCATTCCGAATTGTGCATGCAGTGGAGGCTGAGGATGAGGAGGCAGAGGCGGACATTGGGGCGGGACTCAGTTTGAGAATGCGCAGGTGCCAGTGTCATCACCTGGCCAAGTTGCTGGTGTGGCTGGGCAGGAACCACATTTACCCAGTGGGCCTTAAAGGACATATATTGTCCTTGACCATAGTTACAGCTCCACACATCAGTGTTGCCATGAAGTTTAGTAGACTCTGACAGGCTCAAGGACTAGCCTACCTTTTGCTCAAAGTACGTTTGTAGGGCTGGTACAGCTTGGGACTCTCCACCTTGGCTCAGAAAAAGCCATCAGTTCTCTGAAAGGTGCAGAGTCCACCACATGGAAAGGGAGGCACTGTAGTACAACAACTTGGCTAGGAGCATGTTCAGCTTCTGCACCATTGGATGAGTGCACACATACTGTTGTCTTTTTGCAATCGCCTCGGTGATTGAAATGAGTGACGAGGAGTAGGAGGAGCAAGAGCATCAAGACCAGCAGATGGGAAGGAAACTCAGCTACCTTCTGCTGAGGTGGTGGAGCCTTGACTGCTGGAGAAGGGATGCAGGACACTGGGAGATGCAGCAGTTGCTGCGTCAGGCTGTTCCACTAAATTAGCAACAAAGGTTTCCAAGGCTACTTTATTGTCACGCTGCATGTGTTGACGCAGGGCTGTGGTGCCTGTTCTGACACCCTCAATCCATCTGTGTGAACTATTTGTCAGACAGCTAAACTCTTTCCCATCAATTCATTGAGCTGGATGCAGGGGGGTCCTTTTCAACTTTTATTAATAGGATCAGTGTAAAACTACAAGAAAATAACAGTATTCAGTATAAAGTATACAGCATATTTCAGTACATCACATTATGTAGATACATGGATTATACAGCATAGTGAATGTAAGAGACAGCTGCAAGACAGGAGAGATAGCTCAGAAGACATGAGCACTAGAAAGCTATTAGTAACAATATAGGGAATTATATTAACTCACCGACTGTGCTATGATGAGGAAAACAACAGAAAACTAACTGTCTAATGAACAGACATAGTGTGACTCAGCCTTGCCTGTGAAAAGATGGCTGCTGAAGAGAAAGGGGCCGGACTAAAACAAGCCTGATGAGAGGTACGGAGGCTTGAGAAGGACAATGTTAGTCAGCATAGAAACATTTAGGCAGAATAAATGAAGCTGCAATACAAGAACATGTCAACAGGTGGAGCTGTTGGATAACTAATTAGATATATTGCTAAGAAGGCATCACTCATCAAGTTCAGAAACGGGTCTAAGAAACAGTTTTCCGTTTTGCTTGTGAATCTTGATCTCTGCCTTCCTGACTCTTCCATCTTGACTTGGGAAGACTTTAGTCACCAATCCTAAAGGCCACTCATTCCGCTTGGACTGGTTGTCTTTTACTAGAACAATGTTTCCAGACTCTATGTTGGGCCTACTTGCTTGCCATTTGTTTCTTGCCTATAACGTGGAAAGGTACTGTTTTCTCCACTTGGCCCAGAAAAGGTCTGCTAACATTTGAACTCTATTCCACTGTGATTTGTACAAGTCCTTAGCAGTAAACTCCTTTGGAAGTTTTGCATTAAATTTTTGGGTGAGGAGAGCTGCAGGAGTAAGCAGAGATGGGTTTTCAGGATCATTGGATATGGAAACCAGTGGTCTAGCATTTATAATGGCTACTAGCTCAGCCATGAAGGTAGTGAGTGTCTCGTGAGTGAGCTTCAAAGGGCCTAGTTGCAGAAAGATGGAGTCAAGTATTCTCCGTGCAATACCGATCATGCGCTCCCAAACACCTCCCATATGAGATGAGTGAGGTGTTGGTTGATACAGGAATGCAGGCCCTACGAGCCAGGTAGTGTCTTTAAGGCGTGATGCTGGTATAGCTCTGGTAGCATGGTCAGCAGAATTGTTGTTAGTTGGTACATAATCCCACTGAGAAGGCTGCAAAGACTTCCTAATTCTAAGTACTCGGTTGTTCACGTAGACATAGAATCTCCTAGTCTCGTTATGAATGTATCCCAACACTACTTTGCTATCGGTGAAGAATTCGGCATCTTCAAGCCATAGGTCAAGTTCTGACGTGATGAGTTCTGCCAGCTCAATAGCAAGAACAGCAGCACAGAGTTCTAGTCTTGGTATGGTAGGTTCGGGACATGGCGCTTTTCCCATGACGAACCCTATGTGGACGTGTTCTGAGGTGTCTACAGTTTTCAAATAAGCAACTGTGGCTATGGCTTTGACTGAAGCATCACAAAATACGCACAGCCTCCTGGAGAGGACTTCTTCAGATGATACATACGTGTATGGCCTATGTATGTGGAGATCAGACAATGAATTTAAGGAATTTCTCCAGGTTACCCACAAAACCTCTTTCTCTTTAGAAAGAGGGGTGTCCCAATCAGCTGAATCCACAGTTAATTCACGTAGCAAGGTCTTACCTTGGATGATCACAGGTGCAGCGAATCCAAGGGGATCGTACAGGCTGTTGATTGTGGATAGGATGCCTCGTCGAGTAAAGGGTTTTTGCTCTAGTTTGACCTGAAACGTGAAGCTGTCAGACTTGAGGTCCCAGTTGAGTCCTAGACTACGTTGTACAGGAAGAGAATCTGTAGCTAAGTCCAGGTCCTTCAAGTAGTTGACATAGTCTTTTGTAGGAAAGGCCTCCATCACGGTTTTGCTATTAGAAGCTATCTTATGTAGCCTGAGGTTAAAACAAGCGAGAGCACTCTGAGTACTTTTGAGTAGGCTGATTGCAGCCTCTGACGATGGAAGAGACTTTAGACCGTCATCTACATAGAAGTCTCTTTCAATGAACTGTCGGACATCTTCATCAAAGTCTGTTTCGCTTCCCTCCGCGGATCTCTTCAGCCCATAAATTGCTACAGCAGGGGATGGGCTGTTGCCAAAAACGTGCACCTTCATACGGTATTCTACTATGTCTTTGGTTTTCGAATATTTTGCTCATGAAAGCAAGGAAGTGTTGTTTCATCTCTGGCTTCCTTAGAAAGTTGCGTCTTAGCAAGGTAAGGCGTTTTAGAGCTTGCTCTCTGTTGTTAGGAAGACGAGGTCTCTGAGGCTTGAACGGCAGCGGGGCCACCCAGCTATTGGTTTCATCTTTGTGAAATCCTTGATCCATTATCTTCAAGAAGGTTTCATCTTCGATGGAATGAGATATTTTATGATCCTCTTTAGTCTTTTGGAAAACAGTGCACCCTAGATGATCTTCATCTCCGTTGCACAGATAATCGGTAGCGTACCTGGCCCCTCCGGTGTGTGGGTGTGCTGGGTTGGTAAGCTTCTCTCTCACAAGAAATGTGTTGGGACAGGGCAGAAAAAGGGATGGAAGCCCGCTCTCTAACATGCTTGTGTAAAGAGAGTTGACGTTGTTTGGTTTGTGAGCATTTCCAAGGCAAACGTCCCCTATAATGACCCATCCTAGGTCTAGTTTCTGAGCGTAGGGAGAGTTATGAGGACGATTTATCTGCTTCCTCACTTTGTGAACTCTAATAATGTCTCTGCCCAGCAAAAGTACCAACTTGGCTTGAGGATCGAGTGTGGGGATGAGATGCGCTATGCTTCTCAAATGAGCATGATGTAGAGCTGCTTCTCGTGTGGGGATCTCTTCTCTATTTTATTGGATTGAATTACACTCTATTAATGTAGGAAGAGGTAAGGATGTCTGAACATCTAGAGATTCAATCTGGTAACCTGTGGCTCTTCTTCCAATTTCTGTGCTCACCCCTGTACAAGTTTTAAGTGAGTAGGATGAACTAAGTCCTTCAATTTTAAAGATGTCGAAGAAAACTGAGCTAGCAAGTGACCTGTTGCTCTGATTATCCAGGATGGCGTAGAGTTTAACTGCTCTTTCTCTGTGACCTATAGGGTAAACTGTAACAAGACAGATCTTCGAGCAAGATTTGTTACTCAGACCTTCTCCGCAAACTTGAGTACACTGGGGTGACACTTCAGGAGGTACACTGTCTTTCCTCTCCCCGCCGTGCTCTGTTATTTGGTCTGAGGGTGAGGAAATCTGTGGTGCTGGCCCTGGGTGTAGAGCCATGTTGTGTTCTTGGCTGTTGCACTCAGAGCAAGTAATACTGGCTTTGCAATCTTTCGCTAAGTGAGATGTAGATGCACAACGCCTGTAGCATATGTCGTTTTCTTTGAGGAACGCTCTGCGGTCCTTAAGAGATTTGTTCCTGAAACTTCTACACTTCTGCAATGAGTGAGGCTTTTTATGTAAGGAGCACACCTTGCTTGGGTCTTTCATTAATGTCCCACTAGTTTCTGGTGTACTGTAGGTCTTATGTGAGAAATCGGTAGAAGATACATTTGTTTTGTGTACAGTGATAGGTGTGCCTCTGGAGTTACGAACTGAAGCAGGCTTACCTATTCTTGGGTTGACAAGGTCTACGGTGGAAAGGTCAAAACTGGGATCATTCCTGATCTTCGCCTGTTGACGTACAAAATCTACAAAAAAGCAGAATGGAGGGAACAGCAAGTTGTGTCTTTGTTTGCACTCTGAGCCCCGGTTGATCCATTTCTCCTGCAAACTGTAAGGTAGCTTTTGCACTATGAATTTGATGCCTCTAGCTGTATCTAGGGATGTGAGGCCTGGCAGGTCTCCTTCAGACTAGGCACCTTGGAGTTCTATCAAGAGTAACATAGTAACATAGTAACATAGTTTATAAGGCCGAAAAAAGACATCTGTCCATCCAGTTCGGCCTGTTTTCCTACAAGTTGATCCAGAGGAAGGCAAAAAAACCCTGTGAGGTAGAAGCCAGTTTTCCCCACTAGGGAAAAAAATTCCTTCCCGACTCCAATCAGGCAATCAGAATAACTCCCTGGATCAACGACCCCTCTCTAGTAACTATAACCTGTAAGATTATTACCCTCCAAAAATACATCCAGGCCCCTCTTGAACTCTTTTAGTGAACTTACCATCACCACCTCCTCAGGCAGAGAGTTCCATAGTCTCACTGCTCTTACCGTAAAGAATCCTCTTCTATGTTTGTGTACAAACCTTCTTTCCTCCAGACGCAGAGGATGGCCCCTCGTCACAGTCACAGTCCTGGGGATAAATAGATCGTGGGAGAGATCTCTGTACTGACCTCTGATATATTTATACATAGTTATTAGATCTCCCCTCAGTCGTCTTTTTTCTAAAGTGAATAACCCTAATTTTGATAATCTTTCTGGGTACTGTAGTCCACCCATTCCAGTTATTACTTTAGTTGCCCTCCTCTGAACCCTCTCCAGCTCTGCTATGTCTGCCTTGTTCACAGGAGCCCAGAACTGTACACAGTACTCCATGTGTGGTCTGACTAGTGATTTGTAAAGTGGCAGGACTATGTTCTCATCACGGGCATCTATGCCTCTTTTGATGCAGCCCATTATCTTATTGGCCTTGGCAGCAGCTGTCTGACATTGGTTTCTGCAGCTTAGATTTCTGTTCACTAAAATTCCTAGGTCCTTTTCTATGTCAGAGTTACCCAATATTTTACCATTTAGTATGTACTGGTGACTTGCATTATTCCTTCCCATATGCATAACTTTACATTTGTCAGTGTTAAACCTCATCTGCCACTTCTCTGCCCAAGCCTCCAGTCTATCCAGATCCATCTGTAGCAGTGTACTGTCCTCTTCTGTGTTAATTACTTTACACAGTTTAGTGTCATCTGCAAAAATTGATATTTTACTGTGCAAGCCTTCTACAAGATCATTAATAAATATATTGAAGAGAATAGGGCCCAATACTGACCCCTGTGGTACCCCACTCAATATCTCTTAGCTTGTGAAAGCTTTTGTTTGAGATTTTAGGAAAGTCTTCTAATCTTTTAAAGAGGAATTCTTCTATCATCTCTGAGGAGCCATAGCACTCATTGAGCCTCTCCTATAAAATGTCTAAGCCTCTGCTCGGGTAGTTGATGTTGATATCTCTGATGCGTTTTGCGTGATCTGACGACTCATCTCCTAGCCACTTCACTAACAAGTCAATCTCTTCACTTGCAGAGAGGTCAAGGCCTGCAGTGGTATTTCTGAAGGAAGCTCTCCATGCTCTGTAATTTTCAGGGTGGTCGTTAAACTTTGAGAGACCTTTGGTGAGCAGCTTGCGGCGTGCAAAGAACTTGAGGAAAGCTGGTAGCTCTTGATCTCTAGAGGGTGATCTGGATGAGCATCGCTGTGGTAAGGATTTGTTGAGAAATTGTCATAGAACACGTTGTCGTCGAAACCATCGGCACCTCCTTTCTTGAAGGCGATCGCTGCGTGGCAGGAATCCATGGGCCTGGATGCAGGTGGCTCGGATGGTAATTGGTAGGCAGAATTACCTTCATGCTTAGGGTGGAATGATTGGTGTGCGAGGGTCGCTGACTGTATGACAGGATTTTGTCCTAGATGATTATCAGGATTTGATCTCACTCTTGGAGATGAATGCAGGTAGTGATCCAACTGGGCGTGCTGCAGCACATAATCTTAAGTGCGTTGCGAAATATCCTTATGGCCAAGTTCGGGTCCGAGTTTTATGCTGGATCCTTCACTAGTGCAGCGTGCTGCTGCTTCTAAAGCCTGCGCTTCAGCTTCTGCTGCTGCAGCTTCCTTGTCCGCGACAAGTTTTGCAAGGTCGGCTTCTAGATGTGCTTTTTCTTTCTTTAATTTCGATTTTTCTTCAGAAAAGGCAGCTCTCACTTTGGCAGCTTCTGCCTTCGCCCTGGCGGCGGCAGCTGCGAGGCTGCTCTTAGATGTCCTTGAAGCTGCTGAGCTAATATGGGAACGTGTTGCATACATTTCAGATCCTCTGTCTGACATTGTGGCTGCATGCGGCTTGACTGCTTGCTGATAGACAGTATCTGTGCTTCAACCCCCGTTATATAGTAGTCGTTTTACTGTTCTGACACCCTCAATATGTCTGTGTGAACTAGTTGTCAGACAGCTAAACTCTTTCCCATCAATTCATTGAGCTGGACGCAGGGGGGTCCTTTTCAACTTTTATTAATAGGATCAGTGTAAAACTACAAGAAAATAACAGTATTCAGTATAAAGTATACAGCATATTTCAGTACATCACATTATGTAGATACATGGATTATACAGCATAGTGAATGTAAGAGACAGCTGCAAGACAGAAGAGATAGCTCAGAAGACATGAGCACTAGAAAGCTATTAGTGACAATACAGGGAATTATATTAACTCACCGACTGTGCTATGATGAGGAAAACAACAGAAAACTAACTGTCTAATGAACAGACATAGTGTGACTCAGCCTTGCCTGTGAAAAGATGGCTGCTGAAGAGAAAGGGGCCGGACTAAAACAAGCCTGATGAGAGGTACGGAGGCTTGAGAAGGACAATGTTAGTCAGCATAGAAACATTTAGGCAGAATAAATGAAGCTGCAATACAAGAACATGTCAACAGGTGGAGCTGTTGGATAACTAATTAGATATATTGCTAACAGTGCCCACATCAGCACCCTGACCATACTTCAACTTCTGCCCACAGAATCTACCAACGGCCACGCTGGAATCCTCTGGTGACTTGATGAAAAATTCCCACACCTGCAACTATGGCATTTTTCCCCCACCACTCTGTGCTGACTGCCTTCTGCCACTGCCTCCGTGAACCCGTGCACCGCTAGTTCTTTCAGGACAGGTAGACGGTCTACCCCAGGCAAATTTGGCTCCAGACTTTGCACTGCAGCCACCCTGCCGACTCACAGCCACGTTACAACCCTGTTGGCTCAACTGCTGCCTCACACGCATGCTACCACCCTCATCCCCCGATGATGAAGCCCCCTCTTCACTAAGCTCCCACATACGATCTGCTACATCATCATCCACTACTGTCTGCACCAGGGGCGTTGCTAGGGTCTCAAAAGATCTGGGGCCCAAGACCCAATGAATATGGCCCAATATCGCCCCACCCCTGCTATACAGGAGAACATACCTCACATCCAGGGCCTCCAGGTGACGTCTCCTCTGACGTAAATCTTCTCTGTCATCATCTTCTCCATTTGGCCCGGACAACTTCTCTCTGTGTGACACACAGACATCTTTGCTTCCTCACATTTCTATCATCATCCCCCAACCTGGAGTCCCTACAGCCTTATCCTGCTGCTCACTGTGCCCCCCAAAACCTCCAAATACTATCCTGGAGAAATAATAGTGCCCTAATAGTAATAGTCCTACCCTAAAGTGACCCCAGCACTGATAATGCTCCCCAAGATTGTCCCCATTAGTAGAAGAGTCCTCCAGTATTAATAATGCCCTCACTGAGCCCCCATTAGTAATAAGGCCCCCTATTGTTCCCCCAGTGGTAATAAAGCTCTGTACAGAGCCCTCAGTAGTAATAAGGCCCCCTCCATAGTGCTCTTAGTAGAAATAATGTGGATCTATAAGTCCCTCCTATAAAGCCCCCAGTAATAAGAAAGCCTAATGTCTCCTGGACTTATAATACCCCTTCAGTGCCCCCAGTATTTATATCGCTCCCCCTACTGTTATAATGCTCACCCTGAAGTGCCCGCTGTAGTTATATTCCTCCCTTTAGTGTCCTCTGAAATTATAATTTCTCAGCCCCTCCACCATACAGTCCCAGGTAAATAAAGCTATTTCCCTCCTGTGTAAATCACAACATCTCTCCAGCCCCCTCCAATATACAGTCCCATGTAAATAACATCCCTCTCTATCTACAGCCCCCTCCAAATACAGTCCCATGTAAATATCACTCCCTCCGACAGCCGCCTTCAACATGCAGTCCCATGTAAAAAACATCACTCCACGCCACAGTCCAAAGTAAATAAGGCTACTTTCACACCTGCGTTTTTGCTGGATCCGTCATGATAGTACAACCGTCTGCATCCGTTCAGAACGGATCCGCTTGTATTATCTTTTAAATAGCCAGTTTGGATCAGTTTCTTCATGCGGACACCAAAACGCAGCAAGCAGCATTTTAGTGTCCACCTCCAAAACGGAATGCTGACTAAACTGAAGCAAAACTGATGCATTCTGAACGGATCCTTTTCCATTCAGAATGCATTAGGACAAAACTGATCAGTTTTGGACCATTTATGAGAGCCTGTTACGGATCTCACTAACGGATCCTGCAAATGCAAGTGTGAAAGTAGCCTAATGCTAGTTTCACACCTGTGGTAGGGGACTCCGGCAGGCTGTTCCAGCGGGTGAACAGCCCGCCGGATCCATGCTGCCGCAGGTGCACGTGTGGGGCCAGAACTACGCTCCGGCCCCATTCACTGTAATGGGGGGGACCACAGATCCGGCCACAGCACGGCAAACCCTGCCGAGAGGCAACCGGAACAAAAGTACAACATGCTGTGAGTCCCATGCCACAGGTGTGAAAGTACCCTAACAGAACCCTGACCAAGTCACCTCCAACACACAGTCCCATCATAACTGCCCCCCCCCTTCTGCCCTAACATACAGTCCCAGTTAAATAACCACAACTCCCAGCATCCCTCTGCTTCTCCCTTCAATTACCTCTTCTGATGTAGCAGTGCTCACTGCAGCTTCTTCCCCACAATTCTCCTCTTCAGTTTAGAAGACAGGGGTTGAAAAGGACCTGCGATGATGTCACAGTCATGTGACCAGTGCAGGATTGGACGGCACTGATCACATGACCTGTGATGTCATCATAGGTCCTACATATCTTGCAGTATGTTCGATTCAATTGTACTGCCGTCCTGAGGATGGCAATACAATTGTGTCTGTTTAACAGGCAGGACATTCGGGCCTGGGAGAAAACATCAGGGGCCCAGGCCCTGAATGTTTTAGCCTAGCAACACCCCTGGTCTGCACGTCATTGATGTCACCCTCACCAGTCTCAGAGCTGCATGCCTGACCACTCGCAACACCTGCTCTCAAGTGATTCTCATCGCTGCTACTTGCCCGCCTACCAGAGGAAGCAGTGGATCTCTCCTACACATCTTGGCTGGGCAGTAGCTGCTGACTGTCCTCTATAAATTTGTCCTCGCTGAATAGCAGAGCACAGCCGTCGGCATACAATACTTCCTGAGCAGATGGAACAGAAAATGAAAGAGGCAGGTTCAGGATGGGTGGGGGCATAGAGCTTGTCAGGCCACAATTTTTCCCAGAATCAAGGATGAATGGATGTACTTATGTATAAAAAAAACATGAGCACTCTAAAATCTGTAGTATCAGGCCATCATTTAACTTAAATTACACAATTAAGGATTAATGAATTGGGTTTTGTATAAAAGGATGTGAACACCCCAAAAACAGTAGTATCAGGCTGCAATTTCACCCCAGTTAGGTAATCAAGCATTAAAGGGTTTCTACAGTTTTTAAAAACTGATGATCTATCCTCTGGATAGATCATCAGCATCTGATCGGCGGGGGTCCGACACCCGGGGCCCCCGCCGATCAGCTGTTTGAGAAGGCAGCGGCGCTGCAGGAGCGCTGCGGCCTTCTCTGTGTTTACCGCAGGCCCAGTGACATCACGACTACTATCACTGGCCTGGGCGTGGCTAAACTCCATTCATGTGAACAGGCCCCGGGTGTTGGACCCCCGCCGATCAGATGCTGATGATCTATCCAGAGGATAGATCATCAGTTTTAAAAAACTGCAGAACCCCTTTAACAGATTTACTTATGTTTAAAAGAATGTAACCCCCCAAAAAACAAAAAAAAAACAGTATTATCAGACAGCATTTTCACCCCAATAACAGAATCAAGGATTAATGTAATTACTTATGTGAACTACCTAAAATCAGTAGAATTAGAACACTTTTTAAAGAGAAACTGTCATCAACTTTATGCTGCCCATACTAACAGCAGCACAAAGTAGAGGTAGGTGAGTTTATTTCAGTGGTATGTATGTCAAGTTAAAAATAAGCGGTTGGTGAGAACCAACATCACAATCATTGCAGACTGGGACTGGAAAAGAGCCATGGCCACCTTAGAAGAGTCATGGTTATTCATGAATTCCTGCTCTCCCTGTGCAACCTCTGACTGACAGTCTTCTACCTGGTTTTCTCCCTTTCTCTCTAGGAGAGAACTGCCAATCATCAGCAGAAGGGCGGGGAGAGCAGGAGATTATAAATAACCATGACTCTTCTCAAGTAGATTTGACTCTTTTCAAGGCCTGTGCTGCAATCATTATGATTCTGGTTGTCAGCAACCACTTACTTTTAGCTCATGAGTGACACACTGCTGAAATCAGCATTTCTGTCACTAATTTATGCTGCCGTCAGTGAGGTCAGCATAACAGTTGATGCCAGGTTCCCTTTAACACCAATTTGTGCAGCAAGGTGTAATAGAATAGCTTTTCTATTAGCTACACTTTACAATATTTAATTGGCCCCTGCTCTTCCTTATAGTCTGCATAAAGCCTCCCTATGATATCCCTACACTATCTCAAGGCTGTCCCTGAACTACTCAAAAGTAATTTTTTGTAAACAAAGTCTTTCCTAATCATTATCCCTGGTGCCTATACTGTTTCTCCCTGCACCAAGTGCACTGGAAAACTGCGGAGACTGGGCAGGATGAAGCTTTTTATAGCACTGTTTCATCACAGGGGCTGGCTATTTGCTGATTGGCTGGCTGCACAGCATTATGGGTGATCCCTCATTCCAGGGCTTCTGACTTCCTCTTTGTAACAATTACAGCAGCCATTTTAGAAAAAATCAGATATGTTACCACAAAAAGCGAAGAAATTCGACTTTGTGACAAATTGAATCTTTCCTGAAATTCATATCGAACTCCACTTCATCAACTTTGATTCACTCAACACTAATCTCTATACCGTATATGTTCAAACTAAGTGAAGATGTTGATTGCCTACAAGGCTCTCATGAGCATAATATATGGAAATGCTCAGTATTACAGCAATACTGATCTGTGGTAGAGATGAGAAAGCTTTTTTAGATTCGGTTCAATTCTGGTTCAACAAATTTTTGACAAAGTTTGGTTCGAAACCAAATGGATTTGCTGTGCTTGCCATGCTCGCCAGCATGCCCAAGTAACTAGTTTGTTCCAGCTCCACACCCTCAGACCTCATTCAGACGGCCGTAGTGTTTTGCAGATATGCAAACCACAGATATCGGCCGTGTGCTTCCGAGATTGCGGATAAGAATAGGACATGCTGTATCCTTTCCAAGGAGATGCTGAACAGAACCACGGATGTGACAGCACATGGTGTGTTGTCTGCATAATTTGCGGCCCCTATGCAAAGTGGAATTTCAGTGAGTTTGAATGTTGACAGTGGCGTAGCTATAGGGGTCGCAGCGGTCGCAGTTGCGACCGGGTCCCTAAGCTAGGGGGGCCCCGAGGGCCCCCCTTGCCACTTGCAGGGCCGCACCGCCAATTAGGCAAGGTGCGGCGCGGCCCTGCAGAGGGAGATGAGCGCTTCCATTGTGGGAGCGCTCATCTCCATAGTCATCTGTATCGCCGCCTGAGCCGTACAGCGCGGGACACAGGCCGGAAGAGGCCTGCATCGCATCGCTGCTAGCCTGATGGAGGTAAGTATAAGGGTTTTGTTTTTTTTTTATTGCTGAAATTGCGGACCGGAGCTTTATTGGGGGCACTGGGGGCATTTTTACGGACACATGGGGGGCACTGGGGGCATTTTTACTGGCGCATGGGGGCACTGAGGTCATTTTCACTGGCACATGGGGGCACTGGGGGCATTTTCACTGGCACGTGGGGGCACTGGGGGCATTTTTACTGGCACATGGGGGCACTGGGGGCATTTTTACTGGCACATGGGGGCACTGGGGGGCACTGGGGGCATTTTTACTGACACATGGGGGCACTGGGGGCATTTTTACTGGGACATGGGGGCACTGGGGGTATTTTTACTGGCACATGGGGGCACTGTGCGCATTTTTACTGGCACATGGGGCACTGGGGGCATTTTCACTGGCACATGGGGCCACTGGGGGCATTTTGACTGGCACATGGGGGCACTGGGGCATTTTTACTGGCACATGGGGGCATTTTCACTGGCACATGGGGGCACTGGGGGCATTTTTACTGACACATGGGGGCACTGGGGGCATTTTTACTGGGACATGGGGGCACTGGGGGTATTTTTACCGACACATGGGGGCACTGGGCGCATTTTTACTGGCACATGGGGGCACTGGGGGCATTTTTACTGGCACTGGGGGCATTTTTACTGGCACATGGGGGCACTGGCCATTTTTTACTGGCACATGGGGCACTTGGGGGCATTTCTTAATGGCACGGGAGCACTGGGGGCATTTCTTAATGGCACATGGGGGCACTGGGGGGCATTCTTAATGGCACTGGGGGTATTTCTTACTGGCACATGGGGGCACTGGGGGCATTTCTTACTGGCACATAATTTGGGGGGCATTTCTTACTGGAAAATAATTTTGGGGGCATCTATGGGGGTGGGACACTTTACTGGTACATGATTTTGGGGGGGAATCAATGGGGGGAACTTATGGTGCATTATTGGGGCGTTTCTTACTGTCACATAATTTGGGGGGCATCTATGGGTGGGGACTACTGGCACATTATTGGGGTGAAATTTTGGGGGCACTTCTGGCACATTATTGGGGGGTAGTAAACTAGTAAACTTAGTAGTAAACTAAGATTTTTTTCTGTCAAACTGTAGAGATGAGAAATGGCTGAAAAATGGCGTCTGGTCTGAAAGGAGAAGATGAGGAAAGAGAAGATCTATATTAGAGGAGACGACACTGGATGTACGAGGTATGGGGCGCTGTATTATACTGGATGTAAGAGGTATGGGGCGCTGTATTATACTGGATGTGAGAGGTATGGGGCGCTGGATTAGGCTACATTCACACGAACGTTGTGTTTTGCAGTCTGCAAATTGCGGATCCGCAAAAAAAGGATGATGTTCCGTATGGCATCCGTGTTTTTTTTTTTGCAGATCCACTGTAACAATGCCTATCCTTGTCCGCAAAACGGACAAAAATAGGAATGGACATACAGATGCAGACAGCACACAGTGCTCATTGAAGTGAATGGGTCCGCATCTGAGCCGCAAAATATGCAGATCGGATGCTGCTAAAACAACTGTCGTGTGAATGTAGCCGGGGGGTGGGGGGCCCAATCTGAACTCTTGCACCAGGGCCCATGAGCCTTTAGCTACGCCCCTGAATGTTGATGATCAAACAGTAGTCGCTGCAAGTTTAGGAAGAAGTTTCTTGCCACATAATGGCTGCAATGTGAGGACTATCTCCTGGACATGATCAGCACCTTCTGCAAGCCACTGTACTTTTTCGAAAAAGCATTGCACTACAGATAAGCAAACCTTTTGAGATTCAATTTACCGCTTGCCAAAGTTTCGAAAAAGTTTGGTTTGGACCTAAATCAATTCTACTCAATCAAAGTGGCTTCAATTGCCCTGGAAATTGGTATATAACACCCTCTAGTCTCCTAGGACTGAGTGTTTTTAGAAAAATATGTTATCTCTTTTCATTAATTTCTTATTCATTTTTGCTTTTTCTCTCCCCCTCCCTGCTCACTAAGCTCTTGTACGCAATGACAGCAATAGTAAATAATGTCAGAGTGACAATGAA
>ONZH01018427.1:0-22740 GCA_900303285.1 Rhinella marina
ATTTAATTAACTTCAAATTGTCATTTAGTCAAGATGAGTTGTTCTACTGCGGTGGTCTCAAACTTCTGGCTATTTAGCCATTGGGAGTTGTAGTTGTGCAACAATTAGAGATCCACAAGTTAAAGGTCACTGTTCTACAGATTTCAAAATTACTAGCTATTCTGTGGGAGTTTCCCTGATTTCTGATTGTTCTATAAAAATAAAAAGCAAAATAATAATTATATGCGTCACACATTAGATAACATCTTTCGGCTGATTTTTTTTTTTTTTAGTTAATAAATTACCTATTCTCATTAACCTGCACTGCAAGTCCTTGGTAGTTCAAATAAGAAAGCCGAACCAGAGTCATTCCTGCCCTTAATTTGCATGAGAACAGCTGGATAAAAGGCCCAGCGTTTCCAAGTCAGTGCCTTTCTAATGCTGTTGCTCTCTCGTTACAGAGGAGTAATCTCATCACAAATGGCACGGAGTGGATTTTCTGCTTTCCTCCTTTTCCTTGGTCTGGTTTCTTATGTGAATGGAAACAATACCACCAACTTGTGTGAAAACATTTTGAATGCCACTTTGAGCAATGCCAGCATTTCAGATTTTAACTTGACAGTCTCTCCTGCTCACCTTCTTAGCAATACAAATTACACTGGTAAGTTTACCTGCTGATTTTTGGAACATCTTGATGTTGAAGAGGTTTTAAAGAGTTTGTGATGTTCCTCAATTGGAAATGCAAATACATTATACATGCACAGACTCGTACCTGATTTTGTAACAGCCGGAGGTACTTCGTTGTTTATAGAGGTAGCAGAGCCAAATTTGTCATCAAGATCTTTTGGGCTGTATGATTTGAGCAACTTGATGATTTTTCTGAATTAAGATAATACAGTAAATTTTGCCATTGGTCCTATGTAAAAACCATGTCTGAATGATTTACATGCCATACTCAGCTCTGGCACATCACTATGGCTTCTCTACCATGTTTGTGTACAAAGCTCATACTTAAAAGGGTATTCTCATCTGGACATTGATGGCATATTTATAGCGCCATGCCATAAATGTCGAAAGGTACAGGTCCCATTTCTGGGACCCATTTCTGTGTCAAGAAAAGGGGCACCAATGGCAATGGTGAGAAATCCACACATGCATAGCTTTCTCCATACACTGCTGTGGGACTTCTGGAAATAGTTGAGCCCTGGTTCTTCTCTTTTCAGAAGTCCCATAGCAGTGAATTGATAGATAGCCATGCATGTTCTCTAGGCTGTTTTTATAACTTCCATAGCAATAACAGAATAGGATGCCATGCTCTTTCTTCATGGCACAACACTGAACTTGAGATACATTTAAGGTATATCAAGTCATATGTTATACATGTCTAGATGGGACAACCCCTTTAAAATATCATCAACTAATTATGTTAATTAATTTTTATCTCTGTAAAATTCTATTTTACAAAACTTTTGATCCATATTCATTCCTATGAAATTTTATGTACTCTCTAGATTTATCTTCTTCTACATGATAAATGTATATTGCTGCTTATATTTTTTCAATTTTGTTTTTTATTTTAACAAATTATACTTTCCAGAAGTATCAGAATGTGTCGCCATAGAGTTTTGTAGGTTACCGCACAATATTGATTAAGCCAGTTTGGCTCATTATAATGACCTAGACATCATTGTTGATTTGGGCTAGGCTCACATTGCACTTGTTCAGTGAATAAGCTGTGAAATTCTACAAATGTATACAGTTTGTCTAACTTGCCCATATACTTACATTGACCAACAGTGTGTCCTTTTGCCATAAGTTTAGCTATTATATGCTTGATGCCTTCATCTCAACTGTATTCAAAAATACATTCAACAACTCTTTTCCATACAAAAATGTGGAACCCTCTGTAGATATTTTGGGAAGCAAATGCATCAAGCTGAGTTTGATAAATTCTGAATATCTTGGAGTAGTTCTCCTCCAAGACATTCCATCTTCTCCTTGGATCTTGAGACTCCTGGATGGTATATCCATAAGTTCTGTGATTAGATCCACCTGTCTTATTACTGGCTGTCCATTCTTGGTTTCCCTTACTAAGAAACATTTCCTCTTCAGTGTAAGCACACTTTGAAAATATCATTTCAAAAAACCCAAAGACTTAGTGTTGATAAGGATTCTTGGAGCTCAAGCAAACACAAAATGAGGTCTGAGGAAACCTCAGTAGGAATAAACGAGTATCATGGACCCCATATTTTATTGATTATGCGATGGTATACCAAGCGATATAAGACCCGCCCTAAATCTTTCAGAACCCTTCATTTCCAGATCACATTGGTATCATGAGTTCCAGTTTGAGTGATCTTTGTTGGAACCTTGATGTTAGATCCCAACTGATCTTAATGGATTACACTGACTTATGATAATGTATTAGTTTCTTCTCTTACTTGGAAGTAAGTTACTTGCTACTATTTGTATAGTTTTCTGATGTATCTATGACCAATCAGTATGTAACAAATCAAACTACCCCCTTAAGATGCAACTTTATCTTTGTGTGGGTGACATCCATTTGTATGGACTTCACAGCACAGATTTTCAGGTACGGATGAAAACTACGTAGTTATCATTGTATGCAAAATCAACAGTATGGGTGGTAAAATCATAGACTGTCCGCTGTCAAGGTTACTGTGATTGCTCCTTCTTTTCTCAAAAGACCATTATCTTAATATCTTATCCTAATATACTTAATATAAATCTGCTTTGTTAGATGTCCTGCAGCTCCACGTATCTTTGAAATTGCTGTACACATGTAGCAGGGCCAGTTTGTCAGAAGCAACAGAGCTAAACTATTTAGCTTCAGATTCTGAGCGATCATACAGTGTTGTGTTTGCCTCTAAACCTACTGCTTTACCTAACTGAGAGTTATATATGTATATGACGTTCAGATTAACTTTTTTCTATTCTGTCATAAGAACAGGAAAAAAATTAGTTTTAGTGCTCTATTCATTACATGATGGTCCCCAACCACACCCAATAGACTGCAGTGACTAAAATGGCGTCTGTTGGGTTGACAAAATAGTGCTATTTTTTAGAGCATTTTTGTAATCTGCAACAGAAACTGTTAAAAGAGACTCCGACACAGAGTTTAAAGAGGACCTGTCACCTCTCCCTGCAGGGTTCCCCACCTGGTAACACCTATCTGGACCTCCATTGTAAACTGCTATTAATTAATCGAGAACTTCTAGCAAGAATAATAATAATAATAATAATAATAATAATAATAATAATAATAATAATAATAATGTCACAACACAGAATCATATGAATAAATGCTCCAGAAATTGTATTACATGGGGAATGCCAGTAGTTACTAAAACATACATGTCAGGAAAGGCGACAGGTCGTACTTTAACACTGTATCTCCAGATAATTAAATAGCATACATACGCAGCAGCTATAAAGTGACATAAAGACAAAACATGTGCATGACATGCCTTGGTTATGCCACATTTTCCTTGCAAAGTTCTTCCTAAGACCATATTGATGAATCCACTGCAATGCATTGAATTTCAGCCCTCAATTGTAGATCTTATGGATTATGGCTATAGTGGGGTGTTTACTTATGGAAATCAGTATTGTAGTGGGTACATTGTGTGATGCATCTCCTTTTCTGCTACACTGCTTTTTAAGTAGCACCTGTCAGCAGGGTTCACCTTACTGATTAAAATGATACCTGTCTTGTGAAAATTGGTGGTGGCGTTCCTGAGAAAAAAGATCTTTATTGGTTATGCAATGAGAGCTTCAGTGGAGCAGGACCAGCACTGGAAAGCTGAGAAGTTGAGGTACATTGAAGCCCTATTTTACATTAAAAATTACATTAAAATTTTTTTCTCAGGAACACCAGAAACTGGTGTAATGGGGTGATCCTGCTTACAGTTGCTCTTTAACCCTTTCAGTACTGGAGGTTTTATCGGTCATGCATTTTCGTTTTGCGCTCCCTGCCTTCAAACAGCCATAACTCTTTTATTTTTCTGTTCACATAGCTGTATGAGGGCTTGTTTTGTACTTTCCAACGTTGTACTTTCATTTAATATTGCATATGGTGTAGTGGGAAGCGGGAAAAAAATTCCAAATCAGGTGAAATTGCAAAAAAACCACTATTCCGCTACAGTTCTACGGGTTTCTTATTTACAGCGTTCGATGTGCATTAAAACTGACCCGTTACTTTCATTCTACTGGTCAGTACGAATCCGGCAATACCTAATATGTATAGTTTTTCCTGCGTTTTGATAGTGAAAAAATTATTAGAAAGTTGCCCTTTTTTTTTTTTTTTTCCTTGTCATATCTTGACCCCTATAACTTTTTGGTATTTATGTGTACAGAGCTGTATGGGGGCTCATTTTTTGCGGGACAATCTGAAGATTTTATTGATACCATTCTGGGGTGTGTGTGACTTTTTGATCACTTTTTATTTAATTTTTTTTTAGAAAAAAAAAGCGACAAAAAACGGCAAATCGCCATTTGGACGCTTTTTTTCCGCCACACAATTCGCCGTATTGGATTTTTTTTTTATATTTTAAAAGTACGGGCGTTTTCAGTCACGGTGATACCCATGATGTCTATATTTAGTGTTATTTAGGTATTTATTTTTTACTTATACGGAAAGGGGGGTGATTTGAACTTTTATATCTTTTTTATTTTTTATATATTTTTTTAAAAATTTTTTTATTTTTTTTTTACTATTTGAAAGCTCTAATATGAACTTATATATTGTGGCTTTTTTTTTTCTTTATGAGCAATCATGGATTTTCTAGACTCAGATAAATCCATGAATTGCTCATCTCTTATCCTGGCCTGCCATCTAGTGGCCAGAATAAGAATTGCACTTTGAAAACTGTAATCCTCACCAGCGAGGATTACAGTTTTCATACGGTGTACAGACACCCCGATTGGCCACACGGGGTGTCTGTACACCACCCGGAAGCGAACGCTTCCGGGTTTAGATGCAACTAGATGCCGTGATCACGTGTGATCACGGCATCTAATCGCCCAGGAAGACGCCGCCGATGTAGTAAGTAGCGGCAAGTCTCTGCTGTTAGAAACAGCAGAGACTTGCCGGCCATGACGCCCGCCGCACCTGCGAGCGGGCGCCATGTGCCCGCATCGCCCCAGCGCCGTACATGTACGGCGCTGGTACTGTAAGGGTTAAAGGGGTTGTCCCACGAAAAATATTCTACAGTTTTTAAACCAGCTTCTGGATCTGAATACTTTTGTAATTGCATGCAAAATGTTTGTATAGCCACTGAGTTATTTAGTAAAATGTATCTGTATACTGCCACTTACTTTCTTATTTCTTTGACCTGCTCACTGAGAAGGCCACACATGCTCAGTTTCATCTTTCAACTGCCTCCTGAGCTGTGATAGGGAGAGCATGGACACACCCCCTTAGCTGCAGCAGAAAATACACTTCCCTTGAGCTGCCAGCTTGATATAAATCTAGCAGAGCAATGACTGAGATCTCTGGATCCATGTGAGGTACAGGGCTGGTTCTAGCTTTGTTAGAAAGAGATTGTCATGTATTATATGATGTCTGATTTTCATTTTTTACATTATTCATGGAATAACCCCTTTAAGCTAGAGGATTGGCTGTCTCAGATCCAAAAGTTTTCGCTGGAACAGCGCCAATCTTGTCCAATGGTTGGTAGTGCAGGTCAGCCCCATAGAAGTGATCAGGACATGTCTACCAGGAGCTCTCGGTAGAACACGACACATTAATTTCACAAGCTGTATACATTTTCTTTTCATTGCTTCAAACAACAAGGAGATTGTAACATGTAATTACATTTCCAGATTTATTGTTTTAGTTTATTATATGCATTGTTTATTTTACTACAAATTCTCTGGAGATTATGGGTTATGTAAAACTGATTGTACAAGCCTGTCATTGTAAACTGACGAATGTAGAGTAGTAGGCTAATTATATGGAGCTGTCTTACGTACTGAATCCATTAGCCGTATTGTATTTTTTCTACGCACTTTGGGGCAGCCAGTTTTTCCACCTCATGCTCAAATTGAATAATTGTTAAATGGAAGCATTAATTTGTGTTCATAAATCCATTCTTGATATGAAATGGCATACATCCTTAGGAAACAATGTACATTGCTCATCCACATGTCCGCGCTCCTCATACGTTGTGCTTAAAGATAAGCTCAATTCAGTATATTTCCTAATACTGAGCTGTCTGAGCAGCTGCCTACACTCCTTGCCCTCAAGCCATTTAAGCCAGTTAATGGATATATCAGCTTCTGGAAATAAAGCTTTTTCGCGATATACTGCAAAAGTAATTCCGTTTTCTAATATACTTTGTGGTTCAATTCTTGCAGTTTTCAAGATCTTTGCTGTATTTATTGAATAAGTACCTTTAATTATGACTTTCAGAGGATGAAAATCTGCTTTGATCGTAGGGTGGTCATGTAGCTGCTTGATCCATTACTAGCAAGAATTCTATAAACTGTACTGTGAGGAGCACGTCACCTGTGTGTCCATCACAATACCTGGACAGAGTGACATCCTCTGAATGGAAATAATGAGAGTTTGTATTCAATTGCAGCCATCGAAGATCTAGAAACCTTTGTGGCATTGATGCACCAAGATTATTGGAAAATAACAGCGCTCTCTATTATGCAATAGTCAAGCCAAAGTCATACTTAAAGGAGTTGTCTGGCCAATGGTGTAGAATAATAAAACAAGTTACACTCGCTTTACCCATCCCTCAATCCCTGTTCCAATACTTTTCTGTCCCCCACTGGTCTCTGCTTGCTGGTCTTTCTAGATATACTAGAAATACTGTAACCGCTCAGTCAGTCATTGGCTGAGTTAAGTCACTTTGGCAGTCGCTGACCCAATCTTTTGAAAAATTCTAATTCTATAGAATCTGAATTTTAGGAATTGGTCCCTTATGAAATTTACAGAAATGTGGTCATCTCTAGTTATTTGCTGTATATAAGTGACTAGGAAATCTAGCAGGGAACCAGGAAGTATCTGAACATAAGAAGCAAGGGATCGGTAAGATGAGTATGAATTATTTTATTAGACAGCCCCTTAAAGGTGCAATATACCCTTCATGCTTGTCTATTTCCTTATCAGATCTTCGCTGTGTTTGAAGCTGATTTAAGAATCTCATTTCAGTGTGTATGTAGTTAGGTGGAACTCTGAATTTGTTTTGGACTTTTAACAGACCCTATTATTTTCAATAATTTTTACATTTTTTTTTTATAGTTAATGTGAATGGAAATGGCAATTTCACAGTCCTCTTACAAGCAGTTACTCTGTCAACTCCAGTAGGAAACTGGTCTGAAGGAACTAATAATAGCTGTAGTGGAAGTGCCCTGTTCATTGACTATTTCCTAAGCAGCAATGTTCTCCAAACAACATGGACTTCACCAGACAATGTGACAACTGTCACAATTAGGTAAGTGGTCAGTGCTCTATTGCTCCATCTGAAAAAACCCCTCCACCTGTTTTACCCAACACAAACAGTATTTTTCAGTAAGCAAAACCAGTTTTTAGTAAGCAAAATGGCTTTCTTCCAACCTACCCATAAAGAGTAGCACAGTGACTTGGTCTTTGAATTCGACAAAGGACAACATCTGCACGGAGTTTGAATGTTCTCCCTGTTCTTGTGTGGGTTTCCTCCAGGTACTCTGGATTTCTCCCACACTCCAAAGACATCAAAGACATACTGATAGGGAACTTAGATTGTGAGCGCCTTTGGGGACAGCTGCATGCTAATATATGTAAAGCGCTGCGGAATAAAGCAGCGCTATATAAGTGCACAAAATAAATAAACATGAATGCTTGGTTTGAGCATGTGTATCTCAATAGAGAAAGAGGGATAAGCTGCTGCCAGAAACCTCTGGCAGTACTTATGTCCTTGGAGAACAAACCATCTGTTTTCCCCCTGTGCTCGTGATATTGTTTGCCAACAGATTTACCCAATATTCAATTAATATCAAAAGCTTTGTCATGCTAAAATGTAAAAATTCCTTCAGGCAATAAAATCAATGGGCACAGTCACTGATTAGCCCAAGAAACGTAGCATGTAAAGTTTCTCACCTTTTGCAAGGCAAATGCCATCCATCTTTTATGAGAGATGGAAATTGACCACTCAAGTCACTATAGGAAAAAATTCCATGGAAAACAGTGGGATCTATTTTACACATTTTGAGCTGCAGGTTAGGGACCACTGGTGTAAACTATGAAGCTGACCATACATGGTAAGATGTCATCTGTGCCCAGACCACCCTTTTTCTATTCTACATGAAAGAGAAAGATCAAAGCTCCAAAACTATCAAGATATTTTAAAAATTAATTTGTCTCAAACAAGAATAGTCCTTTCTATTGATAGGATTGAGAAAAATGTGGAATGCACATGGAATGTGTCTGTATTTTGTGGATCCATTGTTTGCAGACAGAAATACAGACATACGGTAGCTGTGTGTATAAAGCCATGAGTCCTGGCTTGTTCTGTCTTCTTACACATTCACATCGTGTGCAGACTGACATTCAGTATAAACTATTCCTGTCTTCCAAATAAGAGGACTTTTCTTTGTAGTCTAACTTGTTAAAGGGGTTCTCCGGGAATTAAGAAAATGAAAATACTTAAATATTACTTTATTATAAATATATTCCCAAATAGCTTACATTAGTTATAATGGCTCGTTTTGTCTGGGGAGCAATGATTAGGAGAAACAAAATGGCCGCTGTCCTATTAGTACACACAGAACCTGTCCTAATCACACAGGAGGACAAGTTACTTCACAACACTGAGGTAAAGAGCTGCCTCATCTTCCTCTCTGCTATGACTGTCAGGGATTATGATCCTGAATACAGTTTAATATGATATTTAGCTGAATCTTTGTGGGAATGGAGTTCATGAGGAGACATGAAGTACAGAGAGGACGGACAGGACAGACTGTGGTAATGTGGGGCTGCATACAAGAGCTGCTGCTCATGAATTCCATTCCCACAAAGATTCAGCTAAATATCATATTAAACTGTATTCAGGATCATAATACCTGACAGAGGAAGACAGGAGGATGAGGCAGCTCTTTACCTCAGTGTTGTGAAGTAACTTGTCCTCCTGTGTGATTAGGACAGGTTTTGTGTGCACTGATAGGATGGCGGCCATTTTATTTCTCCTGATGATTGTTCCTCAGACAAAACGAGCCGTTATAACTAATGAAAGATATTTGGGAATATATTTATAATGAAGTAATATTTAAGTATTTTCATTTTCTTAATTCCCGGAGAACCCCTTTAATTGGTCAATCGGTCATACATATGTGATTGATCATATACGAATGATTGATAAAACAGGATTGTTTGGTAAAACTACAAGAATACAAATAACATATATAAGTATTAAGTATAGGAACTGCATTACACTAACAGTGGAGCACATGGCTGGCTATACATAGAATTGCATGGCTATCTAACAGTAATAACTCCCTGAGTAGCAATACAACTACTTGAACAGCTCTGCATAACATAATATCCCAGAGGTAGAACAGAGGTAGATCTCTCACCAGATATGCTTTCACAAGGAGACATGTATAGGACAGCTCTGTACTGAGTCCTGGAGACTGGAGACTTCTCTTTCCCAGAATGCCTTTGACTCCCACAAAGCAGTGAACCACCCACATTGCAGTGAACCACCCACAACGCAGTAGTCTTTGTAACAGGAAAAACAACTTAACACCGCTAGATGGTGCTATAATCACACTAAATACTTCTAAGATACGATGACTGAGGCAGAAAATGAACTGTAATGATTTTCTAACCCTGCTGGGCAAAACATAGCTAGTGTGTTGACAACGTTTTTGGAGTTTCCACAGATCTATACTAATATACAAATTATCACATTAAAATTTATACAAGAGGAAAAACATATAGAATATACAGTAAAAAGGGACATCCAGACGTATTTTGGTGCAGAAAAACTGCCACAGAACTTGCCATGGATTCACAGACAAATCTGTGACAAATTGGTATCATATTTGCTTGAGATAATATATGGATTTTGACTCCAATTTTGCAGTGGATTTGACCTGTCACCTCTAGGCAATGCAATGAAATTTGCAATGAAAATCAGGAAAACTGGCATGTCAAGTTACAGTATGTGTACAGCATATTCTTTTGTATCACTTTTTCGCCCCACAAGGATGAGATTTTTTCAAATCTCATGAACTTTGCTGCCATTTTATATGCTGTGGAACTTTGGCTTGAATTGAAGCTGAAACTTTTCTTTTTTAATTCTCTTAGGGCTCTTATTCACAATGAGACAACTACTTTCCTTTTACAACAATTATTAAGCCAAGGTGAGTTCCTGATAACTTGTATAAAAATTAATTCTTAGTATTGCACAATGAGAAGAGAATATTTTAAATGTCATAATTTGGGAGTGAAATACCTTCTTGCCAAACTGGCAAGCTGTAACGTGCCTCCTTTTTCTGGGCGTGGCAGTTTCATTGTAGTTTCATTGTCCAGTAGTTTAAACGGAACTTGTCAAAAGTTTCATGCTCATTGAACTATGGGCAGCATGGAGTATCGTATGGCTCACTGGTTCCACACAAAACTATGTTTTATTCTGAAAGTTTAAAAGGGTATTCCAAGAGTTTGATAATAATGGCCTATCCTCAGTCTCCCAGCACTCCGCAGCTCCAGTGAGATCTGCTGTCACTTCACAGCTTACCAAACACAGTGCCATACATTATATAGTGGCTGTGCTTGATATTGTAGGTCAGCCCCATTCAGTTGAATGGCACTAAGCTATACCTAGGCCACGTGTCCGATGTAGAGTGACGTCAAAGGCTTACAAAGAAGTATAAGGGCTCACGGAGCACCACAGCCTCTTCAAACTGCAGATTTGTTGGGTTCCTAGGAGCTGAACCACTGCCGATCCTGAGGATAGGTCATCAAAGTTTAATTCCCAGATAACCCATCTAAAGATGAGCTGGGGACAGGGAGAAGAGTCACACAAATAGGGAGAGGTCAGTCAATCATGCTGAGCTGGGGAGAAGGAAACTAGAGAGGGCTTCCATAAAACTTCTCCCTGTTCCCAGCTAGTTTTTTTTAAGTAAAACCAACTGAATATTTACCTGGGTTGAAGGAAACCCTTGCTGTAGCTCTGTTTTTTTCACATAAAGAACCTTTCTCACTAATGGACACGACCTGCAGCAGTGATCCTATTCCATCACACCTCCTCCAGTCCCTTTCCCCGGCTGTCATCACTCACCTAACTACAATTTTTAACCTCTCTCTCTTCTGGTATCTTTCCCTCCTCTTTCAAACACTGTTATAACCCCACTACTAAAAAAAAACATCTCTTGACCTGACATGTGCTGCTAACTACCGACCCGTTTCTAACCTCTTGTCTACTCTCGCTTAATAAGCTATCTCTCTGCAAACTCTCTTCTTGACCCCTTACAATCTGCCTTTCGCCCTCTGCACTCTACAGAAACTGCCCTTACTAAAGTGTCTAACGACCTCCTAACAGCAAAAAGAAATGAGATTATTCCCTACTGATTCTTCTGAATCTCTCTGCAGCATTTGATACAGTAGACCATAAACTCCTCCTCACCATGCTCCACTCAATTGGCCTTAAAGACACTGCTCTCGGTTGGTTCTCTTCCTATTTCTCTGGCCGCTCCTTTAGTGTATCCTTCACTGGCTCTTCTTCTTCTGATCTCCCTCTCCCTCGTTCTTCAGGGCTCAGTACTAGGTCCTCTACTCTTCTCCCTTTATACAGCCTCATCGGACAGACTATCAGTAGATTCGGCTTTCAGTACCATCTCTATGCTGACGACACCCAACTATACACTTCATCCCCTGAAATCACCCCTGCTTTACTCCAAAACACCAGTAATTGTCTGGTAGCTGTCTCTAATATCATGTCCTCTCTGTATCTAAAACTAAACCTCTCCAAAACTGAACTTCTTGTCTTTCCCCCATCTACTAATCCCTCAAATCTTGATATTTCAATCTCGGTCTGTGGTACTATCATAACTCCGGTGCAATGTGCCCACTGTGTCAGGGCCACATTTGACTCTGACCTTTTCTTTGTTCTCCATATTCAATCACTTACACGCTCTTGTCGTCTGCACCTCAAGAATATTGCCAGAATCCGCCCTTTTCATACAGTGGAAACGGCAAAAACTCTTGTTGTTGCCTTGATTAACTGTCATCTTGACTACTGCAACGCACTACTAATCGGTCTCCCTCTCTCTAAACTCTCCCCCCTTCAGTCTGTCCTAAATGCTGCAGCCAGGCTCATCTATCCATCCACCCGTTACAATGATGCTACTAGTCTATGCCAGTCACTTCACTGGTTGCCCATCCACCACAGAATACAGTTCAAACTTCTCATCCTCACCCACAAAGCTCTTCACAGTGCTGCACCTCCATACATCTCCTCCCTCATCTCCGTCTACCACCCTACTCATGCTCTCCGTTCTGTTAGCAACCTACGATGAATATCCTCCATAATTCGTATCCCTCATTCCCATCTTCAAGACTTTTCTCGAGCTGCACCTACTCTTTGGAATAACCTGCCCCGTAATATTAGGTCAATTCACAACTTCCCCACCTTCAAACGTGCCCTAAAAACACATCTTTTCAGGCAGGCTTATCAAGCTTCCTAAAAGTACCTTTCCCCAACTAAACTTCTCCCCCACCAACTCCTCTGGCCTGAACTCGATCCTCTAACAGTCCCAAACCCAAAGCAGATTGGCCGGCACCACTCCTTTCAGTACAATTATGGCTCGAATCCTACTTATCACAATCAACTACTTTATGTGTCACCCCCAATTCCTCATAGATTGTAAGCTCTTGCGAGCAGGGCCCTCACTCCTAGTGTTTCAGTGGTATATTAGCCAGTCATTTTTGTATTGTACCCTATGATTTTGTAAAGCGCTGCTGAATATGGTGGCGCTATATAAATAAATATTACTATTATTATAAGTGATAAATATATGATCGCTGGTATATGGCCACTGGGATCCATGGAGGTTCTGAGAATAGGGATCCCCAAGCCTCCTGTTTGAATGTGACAGTAATGTGCATGCGTAGACACCACTCAGTTCACTTCTATGGACTGCAGAAGATAGCAGAGCAATACCTCTCCATTCAAACTGAGGAACCCAGCTCTCCAGATCCCCCGTCATCCCATCTGTTGGACTCCAGCAATCATACATTTATCATCTATCCTCTGGGTAGGTGATAAATGTTCGTACAGGAAAACTCTTGAGGGAAGCATGACAATGCACCTCTGGACATGGGAGATAGCGGCGCCTGAGGCCATTGCCTACAATGGGTATGCTTCATCCCAGTTCAGCATTAGATACCTAGGAATTACAGATGTTAATTGTTCCTATTTGCTTTGTAATGAATTGCTTTAAAGCAATGTTTTCTTTTTTCCAACCCAGATACCAATGGAACAACTGAAGGTTAGTAAAGCCTCGTGCTCTTATGTCATTTTTCTTTTGGTAATATGATATTAAATATAATAAATATAAAAATGGGATCATGTTGACTATCAATGTGGCTTAATGATTAGAACTACTGCCTTCACTCCTGAGGCACTGGGTGAAATGTTGGTCTACCAAGGCCACCATCCATATGGTCAAATTTGCCTACTGTCTTGTTTATTACCATAGGTTAGGAACTTCAATAAAGAAAAAAATATGAATAGATTGCTTTGTTTTCCTATTAAATCGGCCCCAGTCTGTGTCTGAAATAGGAAATTTTATTGCGTGCGCGGACATGGAAAAGAAGCGTGCTTAGTGGCAAGGTACACATGAAAAAAACTGATGGTGACATGCATATGTCTTTCTTTATTCCAGCACCAGCTACTGCTAACAGCACACAAAATTCTACAATTTCCAGTGCAGATATATTTCATCCACGTACATATCATATACTAAAACTTGAAAGTTGAATACATTTTTTCTATTTACGCTAATAAAAGGTCAATTTTTTTTATAAACATCTTGAAGTCTCAAGTTAAAGGCACATTTCTTTATTGATTTCTTTTTTTTTCTAATTATGTCCCTCTGCTTTATTTAGGCTAAGTTTGCAGTTCAGTTATTTCCATCAGTTATTGTGAGCCGAAACCTGGTTTTGGTTCACAATAACTGATGGAAATAAATGATCAAGTGTGAACTCAGCCTTAGAATTAAAAGAAAAACAATTTATATATGAAAAAATAAAGGTGACATGCATATTGTTTTCTTTATTTCAGCACCAACTACCGCTAACCGCACAGACACTACTAAGACTTCTGGTGCAGGTAAGTTTCATCCAAATTTCAGCTATCATGCAATGATAATGTTTTATGAGGCTATGACCCTGTGGAGTTCTTCAGCCTCCCAGGCCCAGGTGTGTCCTAAACATAAGGAAATAAAAAAACAACCTATTGACTTTTATGGGGAACATGTGAGCATTTCTTCTGAGGTTGAATCTCTACAATATGGTTGTACCACACTGAATCAATTAGAGTGTCTTCAGTTTGGAGCCATAGCTACTCTATACTCCTACACTATACTTTTAAAGAAACATATACTGAAAGAAGACACTCAGGAGTTTCTTATGGCTGGAGGAAATAGTCTTTATATTAGCATTTGTATTATAAGACATATTTGTGAAAATACTGAGTAATGTTTTTTATCATTTCAGTTGCAGCAACGACCCATCATGTAGATCAAACCACAAGCGCAGGTTCTATAGACCAATCCAGTCTTATATCTGTGGCTTTAAGTATGGTCCTCAGCCTACTCCTGATTCCCAACAAGCATCTCGCCTAATGGATGTCATACAACAGGATGTTTCATAGACATTTTTGAAAAAAAATTTTTTTTCAATGATATACCATACATGATTTATTGTTCTGAAAAAAATCTCATTTCTTGAGAGAAGCCAATATAGATTATGGCATAAAATGATACATGTTTTCTGGACAGTAACAATTTTAAAAGAGGTTTAGAATGGCTATAAAAAAATTAGAAAAAAAAAATTCTCACCAATCGCCTACTGCCCCCATTCTGATGCTGAAAGGGTTCCAAGCTGGTTACTGTTTTCTGTGACTGGTCTTCTCAATGGTCACATTTCCTGTGTTGAGAGGGATCAACATAGAGAGTTTGATGGCTACTCATTCTGACCTTTTTTCCAAAAATTTTTACCAGAAGGTCAACCTCTTTAAACACGTAATGATAGAAATCTGATTATTTAAATGAAGTAAAATCTGTAACCTTATGTTATATAAAATTTATTGTCGAGAGAAAATGAAGCAACACCAAAGATGGTTTTCCTGTTGCACTGTGATATCTAACTGGTGGATTTGGCTGTTTTTTTATTTGTTATAATAGTTCTGACAGTTTGTAGCCCTTAAATGGGTTGTCTCACTTCAGAAAGTGGCATTTATTATGTACAGAAAGTTAATACAAGGCACTTACTAATGTATTGTGATTGTCCATATTGCCTCCTCTGCTGACTGGATTCATTTTTCCATCACATTATACACTGTTTGTTCGTTATGATCAACCTGCAATCCAGCAGCGGTGGCCGTGCTTGCACACTATAGAACAGCGCCGGCCTCTCTGGTGGCTGGGAGCCTAGGAGTGCATATAGGCTGGTGCCTTTTTCTATAGTGAGCATGCACAACCACTTCTGTTGGATTGCAGGGTGATCATAACCATGGAAACGAGCAGTATATAATATGTTGGAAAAATGAATCCAGCCAGCAAAGGAGGCAATATGGACAATCACAATACATTAGTAAGCGCCTTGTATTAACTTGCTAAATACAATTTGCTGAAGTGAGAACCCCCCTTTATGGTATGTTCACATGACAGATTTAGGCCCCATTCACACAACCGTATGTATTCCGTGATCCGTATAAAAACAGAACGGAAGACATACGGAAAGTCTTCCGTAGTGTTCCGCAATTTTGCGGACCCATTGACTTTAATGGAGCTACGGAGTGATTTAGCGGCCAAGTATAGGACATGTTTTATTTTTTTGCGGGGGAACTTCCGTGAGATACGGGATGCGGAATGCACACGGTGTGCATTCCGCATTTTTTTTCTCCTATGGAAAAATGAATGGGTCCGTATGGTTCCTCATCTTATTCGCAAAAATGCGGATAAGATGCGGAAATGTACATACGGTGGTGTGAATAGAAAACACACTGAAAAATTTGTCTGATTTTCTGCATGTTTTTGGTCCAGTTATTGGTGCTGTTTTTCAGCTTCCCATTCATTTCAATGGGAGAATCATACGGATAGGACATGCTGCTGTTTTCCAAGCTGTTTTTTCCAGCATGGAAAAAAACAAGTTCTGTCTCCCATTGAGATGAATGAGAGGCTTTTTAGAGGTGTTTTTGGTGCCGCTTCCATGTGGAAAACTTGTGAAAAACAGCGCCAAAATCATTGTGTGAACGGACTTTTTCACAAAAGGGGATTTTGTAAGGAGAAGGTCCTATTTAATTTACCATAGGATTCGCTATCTACTATACTGTACATTTTATGCCTCTTCCAGTTATAAAATTTGTCATACATTATCACAGTCACTGCAGCTTCATCTAACTGCACTGCCAAATATAACTTAAATAATCCAATTCATTTAGACTAATTTAATATAATCATTAGACATTTTGCACATATTTTCTATATTTAATATCTACGTCTCTGCTATTGTTCTCATTTTTAATAGACTATTGCAATTTGAAGTAATGTTTTAGTTTCTATCATGTTATTGCTTGGTTAAATATTAAGTTCAGTAATGGTCTCTTTGTTAGTGGGAACACTGGATACTGAATGCAAGCCAGGTATGATCGCTAACATAGTTAAGTAGTTAATATTTAATTTTTGTTAATGGATAAACTATTCAACTGGTGAGATATAAGCATCTATCAGGCTCATATATAGTAATGATAACATGGAATGAATTATTAGGTGATTTATAATTTTTCTGTAGCTACTGTATTGGAGACTGTCAGTCGGCATTGACTTTAAGCAATTTTAGGTTAAAATTTAACCATGCATTGCTTATGAGATATACAGGAGAAAATTATATCACTCGCCCCTGTCCACCTCTGCCTCTTGTTCAAATAAACTGCATGCTCAATTCCAGGCAAGTCAACATATTAATATTTATGGAAAAGTCCATTTCTTCAACTTGACCGTCTACACACAATGTGGTCCACACTTAACCATCTGCCTGGAAAAATATAAATAGGACTATAAAGCTGAGATGTCAAATGGATCTAGTGTTTGTACAAAAGGCAGGTGGGACTGAGGGATATTATCTTAGTAGATACTGATTGTGAGCACATTATATAGTTCAGTTTCTATTAGCCGCACTAACATGAAGGTCTACATTGGCACACATCACATGGAGCCAACCATCTGGTGGTCACACTATGAAGAGTAATGCAAATCAGTCAAGTTACAGTATGTGTGCCAAATTTATTAACCATGTATCTTTATATAAAATGGCTATACCAGTTTTACAAAATGATGCACCAAAAGTGGCACTTTTATCAACTTGTAAGGTGATGCCCTTATGACAGTACTGATAGATTTGCCTCTGTGTGTTTAAATAGACTCATATTTTAGTTATTCACATTAAATATCATTATTATTTGAGATATTTGGATCTGGGACCATTATGTTGATCCTCAATGCCAGTGTATTATTGATTCTTGATAGACATGAACAAATCGAAATTTGGGGAATTCCACCCAAATTTTCCAAAATGTTTGAACAATTTGAATTTTATGTGATTCACTTCAGGCGAAACAAAAGAGAGAGAAATGGAAATAACCCACAGTACGCACCAGCCCAGAGTTGCCAGAATTAAATGGGTTATCCCATGACTAATGTAAAAAATGAAAATGAGAATCCATATAGGACATGACAAGCTCTTTCTAACAAAGCTAGAACCGGCCCTGTACCTCACATGGATCCAGAGATCTCCCCATTCATTGTTCTGCTAGATTTATATCAAGCTGACAGCTCAAAGGGAGTGTCTGTTCTGTGCAGATAAGGGGGCGTGTCTCAGCTCTCCCTATCGCAGCTCAGGAGGCAGCTGAAGGATGAAACTGAGCACGTGCAGCCACCTTAGTGAGCAGGACAAAGAGATAAGAAAAGATAAGAACAAAGAGCAGGTGGTGCTATACAGATACATTTTATTGAATAACTCAGTGGCTATGCTAAATTTTTAATTACATGCAATTACAAAAGGATTCATATCCAGGTGCTGGTTTGAAAACTGTAGAACATTTTTCCTGGGAAAACCCCTTTAAGGAAACATCTGAACAGCGGTGCTCATTTCTTTTTGTAATTCTGATAGTAATGAATGGGAGCTAGGTAAACACCATAGAAGAGCAAGCTACACTGCTTTTGTAACTCAGAAGTTGTGGAATCAGCACAGATTGCCGTTCTACATTGTTGTGTTGATCCCATTCACTGCTATGGGAGTTACAGAAACAGCAGAGCTCTGGCCATTCAACAATTTCTGTAACTTGTCTCACCAGGCCTGTGCTTACTGTGGGTTATTCCCATCTCATGGGGCAATAACTTTAAATTTAAAAAGCAAAAAATCTTCATCTGCAGTCCATGAGATTGTATCTAGGGCATCACATTCCTACATAATATAAATTACACGGATGTAGCTAAAGGACACTGGAAACTGGCAAGGCATGGGCCTTGTGTTTCAGGACAGACAAAAAGCCATTCTGCTTTGTCCAGGGAATTTAGACATAAAACTATGGCAGTAAAAGCAAGCACCCAGTGAAGGAAAGCCTTACTACACCTTATAAAAAGACATAATCCATTTAAATAAGGTTTGTGTAAAATTTGGATCTAAAGGAGTACTGTAAATGTCATCACTTTTCAAATTATGTAGCAATTTATATATAGTTGCATAAGACTTGCACATACAGAGACTATATTATATTTGCTCATATCTAATAAAAACTTTACAATCTCACAGGAAAGATTTCTGTTTATTGATTCCTTAAATATTTACTGTTCTGTAAATGACAACTTAAAGTCAGCAAAAAAAAAAAATCTTTTCTAAAGTTGAAAGTCTTCTATTGTTCCAGGATGGCATGAGGGCCCAGGTGCATTTACACACTCTGCACCCCTATAGTAGCATCCAGTATCCATCCAGTTAGTTCCCAGCACCCTAACGGTCTTCACCTTGTCTAGGTTCTTTACCAGGCAAACCAGCTTGTCACACCCAGGTGCAATTTCCCACTGATGGTGCATAATGCTTTCTCCTTTGCAAGAAGGACTATCTGCAGTATTTACATCAGGCATTAGGTCCACATGTAATCATTTTAAAACTAATATAAAATGGCTGCCAACAATCAGTCCTTCAATGGGAGCTTGGCATCACTACACTCCATGTTCTGGCACTTACATATACTACACATAAACGAGCGTTCCTGTCAGGCTGCTTATCCAGGATGGCATATCGTAGGCAGGATTGCATCAATACCATCTACTGTAGAGCGGTGTAATGTGTTGTCAGGCCTCGCCACCTCAACCCCACTAGACAGCTCTGCAAGTGATGGCAACCAGTCCTGCTCACATTCTAGGACAGATTGCATGCTCCAATTTAAAATCATTGAGCAATCTACCTGCTCAGTGTTTACTTTGTAGAGGCTGAACACTGCAGCTTTTCCTGTTTTTCCATGTCGATTTAAAATATGTAATAGGGTGAGTCTTATTTTATAGCTAGGCGCTAGACTTACAACATACAGTATACTGTACTTTGTGGATCAGCGTTAGTGCTGAAAGCCGGGTCCTACCAAACTGATACTGTTGGACTATCGTGTAAAGCACAATGGTTCTCCTACAATAATTTTAGGCTATACACTATCCAATATTGTGCTGGTCAGACTCCATGACTCATGCGGAACAGGACCTCTAATGTTTACGAAAAATGCAGCAAATAGAGTTCACCCTTGAAAACAAAACACATAATCGCAGTAACAGTTATAATCACATAGGGGGAGATTTAACAAACTGATGTAAATGAAAACTGTCTTAGTTGCCTACAACAAGCAATCAGATTCCCCCTTATATTTTTCAGAGTTGAGGTATAATCTGATTGGTTGCTAAGGGCAACTAAGACAGTTTTCCTTTACACATATTATTATAAATCTCCCCCATTATCTTTAAAGGATAAGTACACTACTCACACAAAGTTCAGGATATTTGTCTTTCGGGTGAACTTTATGGAAAAATAAAAAGGTCACGCTACAATGATATTATATCATGAAATAGGGCATTAAAGAAGAACTCCCGCAAAAAAATGTATTCCATGTCCTGCTAGAAATGTATATGATGTAATCTGTAATGAATGTCATTTTCTTACCAGTAGCTGAATTTTTGAGTAATATCATCCTGAAGTTTCTTATCTGTGTCATGTGACTAGGAATTAGACCCACCAACTCACACAGCACCTTATGTGTGGACAGGAAGTCTAATTTTCTATGCATTCCTATGGGAGCCTCACTTTCAGTCTCATAGGAATGAATAGAGAAGTGACTGGCTTGCTGTGCTGGGTCAGTTGGAGGTCAGGGAGTTGGTCACATGACCCAGCTACAAGAAGAAGAGAGTGGAAACTCTCAATTTCAGCCTCTGATAAGAAAATGACATTCACTACAGATTATATCATGCACCTTTCTAGCAGGTCAGAGAATAAAATTTTTTGCGGGAGTTCTTCTTAAAGTAGAAGCATGCAATGGTGATGTCTTCGTCTCAAACAATGTATTTAAAAAAAAGCCAGCAACAGTGGTGGGTATACCCCCACAAAAATGTCAATGTCTCAATAACTTGGCATCTGGCCTTGAGCATCAATTACAGCTTGACAACAATGTCTCATACTGTTCACAAATCGACTTATTGTCTGCTGAGGCATGGCATTTCACTCTTCTTGAAGGGCGGGCCTCAGGTCATTGAGGACCCGGGGTAAAGAGTTACGAGCCATGGCAACTCATCTGATCCCATAGGTTTTCAATGGGATTCAGGTCTGGAGAAATGCAGGCCACTCCATTTGAGGTACCCCAGTCTCCAGCAGCGTTCCCTAATGATGCGATCTCGATGAGCTGGCACATTGTCATCCATGAAGATGAAATTAGGCCTGTGTTGTTTATACAGAGGCATGACTGGATTAATGATGTTATTCAGGTAGTATAGGCTTGTCACTGGACCATTCACAAAGTGTAAAGCTGTTGTGTATTGACTAGACACACCTGCCCACACTGTAACACTACCACCACCACCACCACCACTAAAGGCTCATCTGGTGACAGTAGTGGCTGATGCATTGCGCTCTCCTTGACGTCTCCAACATCGCTGGCGGCCATTGTTGCTGCTCAGTGTGAATCAACTTTCATCAGTGAACAGCACTGAGGCCCACTGGTCCCTCATCCAGTGTAGATGATCCCTGGCCCATGCAAGACGATGATGCCTCTGGTCAGGTACACTTGTAGCTCATCTAGCATGCACACCATGCTGATGTAAACAATTTTGAATTGTCTAACGTGACACTTGGGTGCCTCTCACCTCCCTTAAATTTGCCTGGAGTTGTGTGGCATTCATCATCCGGTTCTGCAGCGCATTGCTCACAGTGAAGCGGTCATCAGTATGGGATGTGGTCAAAGGACTTCCACTTCTATGCCTTTCTGTGACTCTTCCAGTCTCTCTGTATTTTTGTTGCAACCTGCTGATGACACTCTGTGGCCACTTCCATCTGAGAACATCCTGCTTGAAGCCTGTTGGTACTGGTACGAGGTACTGTTGATCAATTGTTAGGTGTCATCTTGGTCTCATGATGTCAAAATGGGAACAGCATAATGAGGAGGACTGTTTAAATACCAGTTCTAATTGAACGAGGAAATTTATTGGGCGATTCATGGATCAAACACCTGTTGTGAATTTTACCATTAAGCTCCTTGTTAAAGGTAGTCTTTCACCTGTTTTTTACCTATATAACTAACAACAGTGTCCCACACAGAAGATTGCAGACACATCCCAGACATACCTGTATGTACTTTGTTCCTTTATTCCATGTTCAGAAAAAGCACTTTTATTCTGCAGGAAAACAGCTCTCAAGTGCCCAGCTGAAAGTGAAACTAAAAACAGCTCTCTCGACTCGATTTCTAACAGCTATATCTATAATGTTTGGAATGTTCTCTTTTAGAGAAGATCAGAACCATTTTTCTATCTGCTACCAATCCCAAGATATGAGCAGCTAAAGCAGCCCTCCCCACTTCAGTCCGGTTTGCTTTGGGCACTTGCAGCAGCAGAGCTGGGCACTTGGGAGCTGTTTTCCTGCAGAATAAAAGTGCTTTTTCTGAACATGAAATACAGGCACAAAGTGCACACAGGTATGTCTGGGATGTGTATGCAATCTTCTGTGGGCAGTGCTCTTAGTTATATAGGTGAAAACCAGATAAAAAACTCCCGTGAAATAACAGCAAGTTGTGCAAAAAGTACTGAAACATTGAACAGTTGGACATGTGTATTAAAAAGTTTAGAGAAGGTCTGTGAAAGAAATTTAGTGGTTAATGAGCATGAATTGTGCTAATTGTACTGAATTGTCAAGTATTCTCCATTTTTAAGTTGTATGCTTAAATCTCTTAGGCTAATGTAAAATCCATTAAGAGCATAAATTTTGGTTGAATTAGGAAATAT